>RJWJ010016583.1:0-34254 GCA_004363605.1 Indri indri
GCGCTGCACAGCCCAGATAACCAGATAAGGGCCTCTTTGATTTCCAGTGTGTTTACACAGGCTGTGGCCCCAAATCTTGGAAAGAATCAACCACAGCCAGGCAAGTTTGGGGACACCTGCGGGTGGGGTGGGGGGAGACCGCCGCCTTACCTGCTCCTGGGAGTTCATCACGCGCAACTTCATCTGCTTCAGGTACGTGGAGGTGAGGGGCATGTTGTAATCGATGATCCCCGAGACCAGAGGAGATGGAGGCTCGTTTTCTGGCAGAAAGAACAAAAGGAAACCCCTTTCAGTCTGTGCTGCGGGCCTGTCACCCACGTGGAGAACTCAGCCGGGAGCATGTGGAGGAGGAAGCTACCTCTGAGAAGGGTCAGGTTCGCTCACCACATCTGGCCCGTAGATGTGGACCGCGTGGTGTGGAAAATATTTCTCACTGAGGCGCCAGCCTTTCAGAGATTGCACATGCTAAAAAATATGAATTTTTGGTTTCTTTGAAAAGTGGAAGATCTGGCCACATGGGCCCCCACTCCCAATGGCGACCGCTGCAGCCGAGCAGCAGCACTGCTCTCAGGTGGGGGTGTGCTCTCCATTTTGCCACAGTCCCCACCGCTCCTTATCGCCGTGCACACCTTCGCTCAATCATGACACTTGCCAGGCCCTTGAAGGCATTTACGTTTCCAACCAGGGTCTAAGTCAGCTCTCTTCCTGGTGAACACATGCCACCCCCTGCCCCACAGCATCGCCCGGAGCACCCTCAGGGGCTACGCAGTTCACAGGTCTGAGCCAGGCCTCCAGGGCCACCTCCCACTCACATGCTCCTCCCATGACTGCTCTGTTGGCCTGAAGATCAAAGTAATGCACGTTCTTTTTATAGAGAATTTGCAAAGTACAGAAAGATGCAAAGAAAAAATTTAAAAACCATAATTGCACCAAGCAGCTTGGCATACGCTTCTGGTTTACTTTTTCCCTGTGATTTCTCTTCTTTACATACTTGGTATTACAATGCATACATAGAATTATAGTCTGCTTTTAACAAAGGTGTTTTTTTGGTTTTTTTTTGCCAAACATTTTGTCATAGCCATTTTCCCCACCATCAAAAACCTTGTTTTGCTTTACGAAGATACTTTTTATAGCTGTGTGATATTTTACCATAATACTGAAGTCATTCCCTCATGATTGGCTATTTAGGTTGTTTCCTGTGGGAGCTATTATAAACAACACTGCAGGGAACATCTTTGTGCATAAATACTGATCTGCGTTTCTGATCTTTTCCTTTTTGGAACAGATCCCAAGAAACGGAATTTGCGGAGTAAAAAGTGAGAATACTGAATAACTCTTAAAATCTCTGGCCACGCTGCTAGGAGAATAGTCTCAATCACCTGCTCCCAGGCCTCCCGCAGGCCAGGTTCATCACCCGGGCCTTTGTCCAAAAAGGTCCCCTGGAGCCTACTTCCATGCAAGGGCTGGGATTTAAGCAGTGTGGGAAGTGGGCGTGACTTCCAGACTAGCCAGAGCCTGCTCTCCACCGCTGCCACCATGGCCTAGAGACAGGACGAAGGGGAGGCAGGTGACAGGGCCAGGGTTGGGGGAATGCGAGGACATCTGAGGGTGGTTCGCTCTGCCTGCCCCCCCAGAGCTGAGCCCAAACCAAAACGGCCCCCGCCACTTTGAAAACGCTATGCCCGGTGACGGAAGCCAGGCAAAAAAGGACAAACACGGTATGATTCCACCTGCATGAAATCTCTACAACTGGCAGATTCATAGAGACGGAAAGTAGAATAGCGATTACTAGGGACTGGGTGGGAATGGGAAGTTATTGCTCAATGGGTGCGGACTTTCTGTTTGGGGTGATGAAAAAGTTTTGGAAATAGATAGTGGTGATGTTTGCTCAATAGTGTGAACATAATTAATACCTTAAAAATAGTATAATTAAAATTTATCAAAAAGGCAAGTTTTTTTGTTGCAAATGTTTTACAATTAAAAAAGAAAAAACAGCCTCTGCAAACGAGGGGGCAAAGTTACTCCAAGAGGACAAGGGACACTCCTGCTTGGCAAGGAAGGGACAGCCCTGCAGAAAGGGGGGCACAAAACGGACTGGGCCGGAGGACTGGGGTCCCTCTGAGGATGTGGACTGCTGGTGGACTTTCCAGATGGAATGAGATATTTCATCAAGTTTTATAGAAATGCAGAACTTAGTTTTGCTTTTTAAAGCTGTGTTGTCACCCACAGAATGTTTCATTTTTGTTCTTTGAGGAAGAGGTAAATGTCACTAATAGACTGTCTCAGAAACTGGATAGAAATGGACCACCTCCCACCCCACCCGCCTTTCTTTTTTACAGGGAATTCCTCTCGGTTCCACGGCAGATTCTCCGACGCCAACACATGTCAGCCTCTTTGGCGCGGATGTCTGGTGTATATGTGGAAACTAAGGTGTGTTGAGGGCCGGGCGCAGTGGCTCGCGCCTGTAATCCCAGCACTCTGGGAGGCCGAGGCAGGAGGATTGCTTGAGGTCAGGAGTTCAAGACCAGCCTGAGCAAGAGTGTGACCCCGTCTCTACGAAAAATAGAAAAATTAGCCAGGCATGGAGGCATGCGCCTGTAGTCCCAGCTACTTGGGAGGCTGAGGCAGGAGAATCGCTTGAGCCCAGGAGTTTGAGGCTGCAGTGAGCTATGATGATGCCACGGCCCTCTAGCCCAGGTGACAGAGCGAGACCCTGTCTCAAAAAACAAAAACAAACACACACACACAAAAACCCAAAAAATAAAATGCGTTTTGGGGCCCTCTTCTCGTTGCCACCCCACCGTCAACCCAGACTTGACTTCCTTAACCCCAGGGTGGTTTTAGGGCCTGGGCCCCCAAAATTGATCGAGTCAGATACAATAAGTCAGGCAGGCGTCCTAGCGCCGACGTGGAGATGGTGTTGCTCAAAAGAGCCGTGGATCCTGCTTTTGGACTGTGGACCTTGGGACAGAATTCTGCTGTTTCTGTTTCATTTCCTCACAGATGAGGCTGTCTGGTGAGAAGCTGCGAAACAACATGGACCGCGTGAAGGCCTCTCGCTCTGTGGCCCCTGGTTAGACCTCATCGGGTGACGCAGCAGCCATTCTCTGGGTTTGTAGCCCACAGGGGCAGGGAGTTGTGTCCTTTTACTGATGGTCACCCATGTCCTCCCTGAAATGTCATGATCGCTTGTGAGAAAGTAGCTTTTATACAGCCAGTTACACAGTTTGGCTCAGGAAAAATAAAACAATGGCGAGGATGGCGCACTTGGGAGGCGGGAGAAGGGGTCTTCCTTGGTCTGCGCCCTCCCCAGCACCTCCGCAGATCAAAACATGCTTGTGGTGCCCGCACGTCAGCTGGGAGAGTCCAGGGAAGAGGAAGGCAGGATGCCCTTGCCTTGGGGAAGCTGTGACATCCTGAGCAGATGTGCAGGGAAATGCTTGACCCTACAGTTCCAGAAGTGAGAGTTCTGTTGGGGAGGCAGGACCGGCTAGGCAGGGGACATTCTAGGTCAAGAAATGAGCCATGGGCCGACGGCGGGGAGGAGAAAGGCAGGCAGGCTTCCAGCAGCAGGAGCTCCCCGTGTTCTGATGCAGTCAGTGGGTGCGCACCGAGCGGATCAGCTCAGTGGGAAAGAGAAGGAGCAGAGGCCAGTGGAAGCTGCATGGAGTCAGATGTTCACGGGTGAGACAAGTGCCAGGGCAGGGACAGGCTCAGGGGGAAACGTGAACAAGGAAGGAGGAAGAAGTGGCTTCCTCGGGCTCTGCTGAGGCACAGGCCAGGCCCCTGCTGGGGTCAACACATGTGGTAGCCAAGCTCAAGCCACCACAAATAACCCGACACTGCTGCACCTCGGGACATGGTTACCACGGGGAGGTGAGCTAGATGCTAGCATGGGCCGTGGAGCCTAAATAATCTCGCAGGTTGCTGGTAAGACAAGCAGCGGAAGTGCCCAAAGAAAAGTTTCGACACTTCTTTGCCAAGGAAAATTGAAACCGGCCCAAGTGCTAGACTTAGTTTCACGCAGCCTTGGGAATAATCAACGATGCAGACGCTCTGCCCACGCCAGCCACACGCTGGCCTGCACCAAGGGCACTCACCAACCAAGGCAAATTCCAGCAGGGGCAGTGGCCCTCATTTGCCCAGGTGGAAGATAAGGTGGTAATTCTCACGCACTTTCACCCACAGAATGGAAGGACTCTCAGTCCAGAGACAAGGGTGGCTTCCGGGCGCCAGGGGCAAGGGTGAGAAAGATCTCCCGGGAAGGGCTGGGTGTCGAAGGATGTGTGGAGGGCCTGGCATGGAGAGGGCTCAAGACCAGCCAGCCTGATGGGGTTCAGACTTGGAAACAGAGATCCCAGGCCTGGGGCCAGCTCAGAAGGTGACGAAAAATCTCCTTCCTGGGGAAGTGAATCAATGGATCGGCAAGTCTTTAAGGAGAGCTGATGTGAGCGTGCTCAGGGTGGGGAAGGCGAGGAAACCGTGCACAGCCCTGGGCTCAGGAAACAAGAGTGAGGAGTGGGCAGGGTGGGGCTGATGCGAGTCCACTAGAGGTAGGGCGTCGGGGGAAGAGCTTGAGAAAGCTTCGTGGGGCTCTGAACAGGATTCCCCACCAATCTCCCCAGCAGCTAACTGAGCACCTGCTGAGCGCTCCATGCAGACCCTCTTGTCTGATGCTCCCAAGAACCCCAGGATGAGGCGGGATGGTATTAATACCCCCATTTCACAGATGAGGCAGCAGCACACGGAGGGGCCACACGGCCTTCCCATAGTCCCCCGGCAAGTGAGCATGAGAGCAGGGAGAGGACGGGCCAGCGCGCGGGGCGAGCACACAACCGGCTCTGCGGGGCAAGCGAATGGCCTGGCACAGGGTCACGTTAGGAAGGATGGAAGGAGGGATCCGGTGGGGCCAGGCGCGGACGAAGGCCTTGGAAACCACGCGGAGGAGTCTGGGCCTGGTTGCAAAGGAACCGCGACCTGAGCAGACGACCTGTTTGCTGAGGAAGGGTAACTATTGTTGCCCACTGCCAACTCCTAGTCTGCAAACAAGCAACGACATTTTGCCACAAAGAAGACAGAAACAAACATGCCCCCAGAGGTCCCTCTCCCCAAGAGCCAGGGCTGGTCCGAGGGCACACCCAGTTCTTGGGCTCATTCCTCTGTGCCGCCTGGACTCAGTCGGGGCTGGAGGAAGAGGAGCGTGGAGTCGGGAGGCCCTGGAATTTCCCATCCTCCGACTTCTGATCCTCTGCAGCCTCCTTTGTTTATGCTCCTGGCGCGGGGGGCGGGTGTGGGCTGTCCAGGCCCCCACACTCTGCTGGGGACAAACGGCTGAGCAAGGGAGGCCACTCTGCTTCCTTTCTTTCTTGTTAACGTGAGGCCAGGAAGCAAGGCATTCTCCCAGCAGCCCTCGAGAATCTCCATCCTGTTCCCTGTCCCTCCTCCCTCCCACCTTCCTGGGACAGGAACACTGGGCCTGCCCTGGGGCTGGGGAGGCTCCGATTTTCCCAGCAGCGAGAGGGAGAAGGGAAGGCTGGCGGGGCAGTGGCAGGGGTACCGGGGAAGGATCTGGCTGCTGGCCGTGTCCAGGGGCTGGCATGGCGGCAGAGATAGCATCTCCAGGCTCTCCGCCGGGGCAGGAGGGAGACTCGCCAGCTGGCACGGATGGTCCAGGAGGCCGATGCCTCTGGCCATTTAGCAGACAGGGGAGCCTTTCAGACTCTAAGCTCTCCACTGGCAGCTTCCAGAAACCAAACCCTTCCCTGTCACCCTGTGTCCAGGACGTGGAGCCAGCATACCAGCCGAGAGGGCGTTGGGGGGGCGTTACTGACCCCACCTTGGTGGAGGCTGTCTGTCTCTGTGGGGCCACCTGGACGTGGGCAGTCTGTGTCTGGGCACTGTGGTGCAACACACAAGCAGGAGACGGGCTGGGGTTCCCCAGGCACCCACATGTACCAGGCAGGTGTCCTACACAATGGGCTCATTTAATTCAACTGCATCCCCACAGCCCTGAGAGGAGAGCGTTACTTCTGTTTTGCTGATGAGAAAATCAATTCTCTTGCCTTCACTTCTATCTCCTGGGAGAACTTGGATGAGGGATTTCACCTCAGTACTTCTCTGTGCCTCAGTTTCCTTGGCTGTAAACCAGGACTAATAGGGCTGTAGTAGCTGTTATGATCAGGAGATGCTCAGAGAGGCTCCCTAACCTGTCAAGGGACACACAGCAGTGAACAGACTGCGCACGGCCTGAGCCCCAGCCCATGTGTTTCCACGGGCCACGCTGTCGCCTGCTCCCTCAGGGCCTTCTCCTCTCCCTGGGACGGGAAGGTGTGCTACCCCGTGCCTGAGGATGGGACAGGACGGCCCGGCTCCTGTCTTCCGTCCTGCCCGGAGCAAGCCCCGGCGGAGTCAGGCTCCAGCACAGAGCCCGCCCAGCTGGTTTATATTCCAGGCCTCGGGCCTGTGTGCTCCCCACTCCCCACTCCCCTCCTTCCTCCTCCCTGGGGCTGGGGGCACGGGGGTCACAGGCTGCCACTGTGCCTGGCTTTGCCCTCCCCGTCACACAGAAGCCCACGGATGAGGCGTGGAGCCTGCGGCCCTGGGAGACCCTCGGCCTGCCGTGAGGAGTGCGGGGGGAGGTGAGGAACGGCCTCCACACCGCCACCGTGCAGCAGGGGAGTGGTGTGGATGGAGCCTGCAGACAGCCCAGAGCAGCCCACAAATGCGGCCCCTCTTGGCCTTGCCTCTGTTCCTCCAGGCGAGCAGTTCTGTCTGACCCTGCCAGTTGCTATGGAAACAACGAGGACAGGAATGGGGCGGCAGGCAGATGGGTGGGCAGGAACCAGGCAGCCACCACCAGGGTACATGCCCCCGGCAGGGTGGGGAGGGCAGCAGGGAAAGCCCCCTCCCCCATCTGCAGGTACCAAATGCTGCCTGGCCCAGGGGTTGCAGCCACTCAGCCAAGGCCAGGCCACGTGGGGCAGCATTGCCGGGATCACTCCCTCAGGCCCCCAGTGTTGTCACAGTAACTGCGACAGCCACAGCTCGCCCTTCCTGCACAGTAGCCCCGTGCCAGGTACAGGGACTAACGCTCAAATCTCATCAGCCCGCTGAGGCAGGTACCAATACAGACCCCATTTCACAGATGAGGAAACTGAGGCTCAGAGGATGAAGTCACTTGCCCAGGACACACAGCAGTTGAGTGGCAGAACTGCGATTCAAACCCCCACGGCGCGGCCCTGGAGCCCTGTTCTCAGCACTGGAGCCAGCACTTACGAGGGACCAACTAGATTGGCTCCTGTCCCTTGTGATTTAGGAGCTGTCCCATGTGCCCTGATGAGGCAGCCGTGGCCCAACGGCTCCCGCAGGCAAGAAACCTCTGGATTTGGTGAGTGAGCTGGTGTCAGGGACAAGTGAGTGCAGAGGGAAGCCGCGCTCGACGCCCGTGCTCCCATCCCGTTCCCATCACCTGCTCGGGCGTTGCTGGTGATTTGTCCTCCCCGGAGTCCGTGGATGCCACGTGAGCACCACCCGGATAAACAGCTCACCCTACGTTCTGAGTCTGTTTCCGTCCTCAGGCAGACACCCCCCGACCTCAGCAACTCCCCCAGGCCTGATCCCAGGAGCTGGCACGGTGAGCCAGGAAGGCCTAGAAACCCGGTGACTGCCCACCCGGGCACCATCTCTCAGGGCAGAGTCAGGATCACGTCGGCCCAATGTTGGCCTGTCTCGCTGTGCCAAAGCCACCTGTGAGCAGAGGGCCCCCAGATTTACTGGAGGCCTCCGGGGATGTTCAGTTTGAGGGTCATGACAGTCGGGGGCATTGCTGAAGTGGGGTGCAGCTGCTCTCACTGGGCAGGACAGAGCTGGAGAGCATGGACTTTGGTCCAGGGCACTGACTGTGGCTGGCCACAGTGCTCTGGGCATTTAAAATTCTAATCGGTCCCCATGGATTTATGACTAGAGGCCACGTGGGTGTGCACGGGGGAGGGGGGCGGGGAGGAGGCACACAGGATGCAGGAGGCACACGTCCGGGCGTGTGCTCCTGTCCTCAGGGGGCACACAGGCCAGACCACGGGCTCAGGCTTGTGTGCGGAGAAACAGGAGAAACAGTCGAGTGTGAGACCTGGGTGGAGCTTCAAGAATGAGGCAGGGTGGCTGAGAATCAGGGGAGAGGGGCTGGCCTGGACTTTGAGGGGCAAGAGAAACTTGTTGGTTTGTGTGTACATGTGAGTGAGAGTGTGTGTGTGTGTGTGTGTGTGTGTGTGTGTGTGTGTGTATGTGTGGTTTTTAAATGAAACTTGAGTTTTAAAAATGTTAAAACAAAACGAGGCTCTCTGGGCAGAGCCATAGACCCCACTGGCCCCCAGGACTGGTGACAACTGCTGGACCTGCACCTTTCTGTCGGTGCCAGCAAAGGCCGGCCCTGCCAGGGTCAGTCTGACGGCCCCAGCTGAGCCCCCAGCGCACCGCCTCCCCCTACCTTTGGGCTCCAGGCCGTTGGAATTAAAGTGCATCCTCTTCTGACACTCCGTGCAGCTCATCAGGAACCGGGTCACGGCCTCTCTCGGGAGGAAGGCGTAGGTCTCCGCGATCTGGGGGAGAGAAGAGCTTCGCTTGTTATGTGGATCCACGGGGAGGTGACTGGGCCACGAGGTCACCAAGGTCTGTACTTTGGTGGCAGGCGCTTTGGCCCTCGTGAGGACAGTCAGGGATCTGCGGAGCAAGGGGCAGGTGTCCTTGACTCTCAGCGGTGGAAACGAGTCAGTGCTTTTGTGGAAAGCCATTTGTTTTAAAAATCTGAATAAAGGAGGCTAAAAATTGAAAAAGCAAAGCCTTTAAGCATTGTCTAGCCTTTAACCTATGTTCTAATAAGTAACATTCCTTCCAGAACATTTTATTGCTGCTACTAAACATGAGCTTACAAATATTGCTCTAGGGAGGGGTGAACAACTTCCTCACTTAAAGGTGGATAAACTGAGACCCGCTTATAAATTCATTGGCTCTCAGCCAGTAAGCACAACCCAAAGTTCTACGAGTTATTTCCTGTGATAACTCACAGATCAAAAACTTTCTTAGGGAGAGCTGTGAAGGGCTGGTGCCAGGGCATTGGGTTTTTCAAACTGGACAGGCTCTAGGGACCCCTGTGTTCCAGGTGCCTGAGGCCCAGAGAGATGAACCAACTCACCAAGGTCACACAGCTTTTTTGAAGCAGTGCCAGATGGAAGCCCATGCTCCAGGTCACACCACCCCAGAGCTGCCCCTGCCCCCTGGGCAGGGAGAGGGGACAGGTGGTGGGAGGTAGAGAGAGGAGGGAGGGGACACAAGCAAAAGGCTGGGCAGGGAGGAGGTAAGTCCAGCCCTCTCCTCTCGCTCTGGGTTTTGGAAAGCTGCTGGCCCTGATGTGGCTGCCTGTGGAGGCCACAGGGTCCCCTCGGTCCGTTCCCTGGGCTAAGGCTGCCCAGTCATTGGTTTTCACACGTGCTTCCCAGAGCCTGGGTCCTCCCGCTCCTCTCCACTAAGGGGCAGCATCGCCCAAGCGTTCCAGCGTCCTCGCTGCAGCCTGGCTGGGAGAGGCGGCTGCCGTGGAGGGGGCTGCTCTGGGCCCTGCCTCCCCTCTGGGATAGCACCAGCCTGCTCCTTCCGGGATGCACGAATGTCTTGCTGCACCTCTGCCGCAGCTGGGAGGTAGGGGCGGGGCAGGGCGGGGCTGTGCAGAAGGCCTGGGGTGCCCCACACTGTGGCCAGGCCCTCAGAGAACAGCTCAGGCAGACTCCCAGCTCAGTCCTCCTGCAGAGTTCCAGGGGCTAGTCCTGCCGGCTGCAAACGTGGAGTTAATTTTGGTGACACAGTTGTTATTTCTCAGCTGATTTGATGCTCTGCGGAGCAGAGAGGCTCCTTGATGAGTTATCTCCCTTCCAAATTCCCTGTCTGATTGCCTTCCTCTGGAGGTCAGGGACAAGGGCAAACCCCAGTGTCTCTGACTGGAGCCAGTGGATGGGACAGTGACAGTCAGAGGTGCAGCCAAGGGATGGGGGCTTTTCTGCCAGGCACATGGAGATCATCCCCGGCCTGGAACTGCCCGGAAGGCTTGGGGACAGTGTGTTCCTCTCGGGCCTGCTGGGTCAGGAGGGATGTGCCCGGCTGAAGGGCTGACGGCTGCAGGAGCAAGCGGGCAGGAGGGCAGGGCACGTGCTGGGCAGAGCGGAGGGCGGAGGGCTGTGGCTGACGTGGGCCGGCAGGCAGACAACCCCCTTGGCTCCCCTGAGACACGGCACCCCAGGTCAGGCCTCAGGAGAGCTGAGCAGAGGACTTGGGGGAGGAGGGCTGCACAGTCACCTGGGAAAAGGAAGGACAAGTCCACACCGTCGGGGCAGCCCTACTTAACTACTCGGAGCTTGCTTGCTCACCTGCCGCTGGGCAGAGAAATATTTTTTAAAGGTTCAGGGAGGGTCTCATAGCCTGGCTGCTCTGGGAAGTGCTGCACACAGGACGGGTGGACGGGCAGGGGATCTTTTTGCCCTCTGGCCTGCTGAGGGCACAGGGCCAGTTCCCTCTTCCGGGGTGGGAGTGGTGGCCGCAGATCCCCGGCCTTATTCGGCAGCCAGGTAGCTGGCAGTATGCAAAGGCTGGCCGGCGTGCTCTGGGGAGGGGGAGGTCTGGGCACACATCTTCTGGCCCTGGGTACCACAGAAGGGTGGGAGAGGTGGACTGAAGGCCAGCAGGTGAGAAGTCCTTAGAGCTGTCAGATGGCCAGGGAGGGAAGCCCTGACCCGCACAGCGGCAGCAGCTGCAGCTTTGCTTAGAGCTCCCCGGGGAGTCAGCAAAGTGCCCAGTCCAGCCCGGCGCTGTGCTGCCATAGGGACCTGTATGGACGAGGACATCCGCCCACGCCCACCCCACCCTTCTGCAGGCAGCTTCTGGTTTATCTTCCTGGCTTGCCCAGGACCAGAAATGGGACCTCCGTTTCTGTTTGTGTGCGTAGATGCCCAAGGCCACAGGACCACACGATGAGCTAAAACCAGGAGGACAATCCTAGCAGATGGCTCTAGTCAACAGGATGGTGGTTTTCAGATGGTTTCAGAGCTACAGACCCTGTTCTGGAAATAGACTCTTACGCCGCTGCCCCAAACGTGAAACAGATGAAGGCGGAGCTGCTGTGTTCAAGGAGTGGAGCTTCAGACCCCTGTCCCCACCCAGTTTCCCTCGGCTGCCCTGGGCTGCCTGCTGCCTTGCTCTCAGCACCTCCTGCCTGGACATCGAGACCTGTATGTGAATTTGCCTTTTCCTTTTTTCCTAGTGGCAGAAACAGAGCTTTCCCTGGCAGGGACAGCAGGAGCTATTTGCAGAGTCGCTGACTTGCAAGGCCCCATTTTCGCTCCCCAACCCAGAGGCCGACAAAGACAGATGAGGCCAATTGGGGGGATTTGCACCACTTTACAAGATCCTCCTTCTGCCTTGCGGGTGGATTAGCACGTGGTGGGCCTGGAGCAGCTGCTGACCACATCTGGCTCCAGCTCCAAAGTGGCCTGGGCAGCCAGACCCAGACCCTAGAACCTGATCTGGCCTACCGGCACCCTGGGAGACAGAGAGGAAGCAAAAGGGCTCACTCCGACCCAGGTGGGTGCAGGAACCAGAATAGCCAGAAAGCCCCTTGCAAAAAGGACCAGACCTCTAAATGGGTTCAGGGAGCTTTGCAGAGCCACCCGGAACCTTCCCCCGACCTTGGCACTGGTGAGACCCCCATGATCCTCTGGACTTGGGTCATGCTGCAGCAGAGGTAAGTAAGGCAGGGGCTTCCCGCTCAAAATGGGAGTCCCCTGCGTTGTCCGCTGTGAATGGTCATCTGCCACTGGTTCAAACGCCTCCCGCTTCAGAAAGCTCGCTACCTGCCCTCCCTGACCCACTGCTGGACAGCGGTAGAAGCTGGAAAGTCCTTTTCTCCCACCAAAGAATGCAGGTCCTTTGCTTCACTGAACAAGTCTGCCCACCGTCCTACCAGTGCCCGACTCTGGCAGCACCCAGGCCGGTAAGAATTCAGAAAGCCCCGCGCCCTAGAGAGGGGGCGCTGTCCCAGGATTCGGCTTAGGCAAACGCACAGAGGCAGATCCAAGAGTCCTCAGCCAACGGCCTGGCGTGTGCCCCACAGTGCCAGGCTGTGCCTCTTTGCCGCCTCCAGGGCGGGGCTTCCTTGGGGGCTCTTCCCACAGGCACGGACGGAGGCCTCACGTCCGTCAGCAGAGTGGGGCTGGAGAGCTGGGCTTGGGTCAAGGGAAATGGGGGCGGATGAAAAGGGGGGGACGAAGGCATCCAGTTACCGCCCTGTGCCCCCCCAAAGGAAGGGGGTGGCATGAGAAGGGTGACAGATGGGGAGAAGGAGGGGGAGGGAGAGGAGGCGCATGGTGGGGGGGGGGAGGTGTGCCGGCCCCCTCGGCCTCACACCCACTGCAGGAGGGCCCTGGCCTGCTCGCTCAGCCTTGGCCCTGCTGCTGAAATTCCAGCTCTGTGTGCAGCCCAGCTGGCTTGACGCCAGTCATGTGCCAGCTCCAGGCTGGGCAGCGGGAAGTGGGGCACGCGGCGGGCATATGGACCAGAAGCCAGGAAGTGCAGAGCAAAGGGCTGGAAGTCTGCTTGGCCAGGGACCCGAGCGCTGGCAGGGCCAGCCCGGCCCTGCCCTCTCTGCGGCATGCAGGCCGTAGACCCCTGCCCATGAATACCCAAGGAGAGCCTGTGGGCAAGGCTTGGTGCTGGGCGCCAAAGGGGCCAGGGAAATCACATGGCCCGGCTGGCCCGCGCCCATCCACCTGGACAACAGCAAGCCGTAGGAGTTACTAGCCGACCACGGGAGGTTTGTGGAGAGGCAGGGTGTGCGGTGGTCGGGGCACAGGCTCCGGGCCCAGCGGCCTGGCTCTCAGCGTCGGCTGAATGACCTCAGGCAGGTTACATGTCTCTCCGAGCCTCAGTTTCCGCATCTTGAGATGGGGGTAACGACAGCACCAGCCTCAGACATACGACTGTCACACACACCTGAAGGCTCAGGTGGGGCACAGTAGGTGCCACATGCTAGCTGCCTGGCACAGTGGTCAATTTAACGCTGAGAAGAGGGGCTGGGTCCCCTCAGCACCAAGGGGCCGCTTCGCACCCACACTGGCCCCAGCCTGGGCGTCTCTCCCTTCTTCTAGGACCCTCTGGTGGAAATACCCTCTGTGCTCCCTCCCACGAGCCGCTTCTCGAAGCCCAGGGGTGGGGGGGATGGAAAAATCGCCTTGCCTCTCTGAGGCCCTCGGTGCGCGGGTCCACCCTTAAGATCCATTTAGGGCAAAGGCCATTTTCTAAGGACAAAGACAAATCAGACTGCTGGATTTTTAAAAAAATCAGGCCATAGGGGGAAAGATAGACATATACAGCCACCTCCACTGTAGTCCAAGGCTATTTATACAAAGAGCCTGGGGGAGGGAGTTTCACATCTGCCTTGGGTGGGAAAGCCCGGGCACAGAAGGGCACATCTCTAGGAAGCTGCAGAGAAAGTCACCGCGGAGGGGGCATGAGGACACTGGCTGACTGCAACTCAGGTGCTGTGTGACCTTGCCCAGGTCGCTCCACCCTCTGGGTCTCAGTTTCCATAACTGTCAAATGGGACCTCAGTGCCGTAGTCACAGGACTGCTGTGAGGCTTGAACAAGCATAAAGTGCTTGGCTTCGCTGGCCTAGTGGCAGACACTGGACCAATGGTTCAGAGCTGTGCGTGACATGGCGACAGATTCAGATATGGGAGTTGACAGGGGACGGGAGTGCAACGCAGGCAGGCCCCTCCCGCAGGGCCCGGCCACAGTCCCCTCTACCTCTGCCTTCCTCTCACCCCTAGATTGCCATCTCTGCTCCCTACTGCCTACCCGAAGCTTACATGTCCTCCTCCCCATGAAGTCCCCAGGGCTCAGCACTGAGAGTCCATGTCTGGTGGTGCCTTTGCGGAACACCCAGGTACCTGGGTTCTTGCTCTCTCAAAGCTGGTCTTGGAGACACTTCTGCCTCTATGAGTCTAGCCTTCGCTCCCGGCCTCCCCACCCCAGTACCACTGTGATCTCTGGGAGGGTGGGGAACAGGTCCTCAGACTTCCCCTGGGGGACTCCCAGTCCCGACTTCCCAGGGCTGTGGGGGAAGTGACTGAGCTCACCCGCAGGAGGCTCTCAGGGTCCCTGGCACACAGTGAATGCCAGGCCAGGAGCATTTGCCATCGCTACTACCTGCACCCACCCACAGCCCCAGAACAGGCTGCAAGGGGCCGGGCGTCGAGCGAAGCTGCCCTTGTCCCTTCCCTCCTCCTCCTCCCCTCCTTCAACCTGCTTCTCCTTTGTGCTCAGGCCACAGAGCCTGCCCCGCCCTCTGAGCCATCTCTGGCTGCCTCGCCCTTGCCCTGTGCCCCCCTGGGTCCCCAAAGGCCGCTTCATCACGCCTCAGCTCCCTGCCCCACCCCCCAGCCCAACATGTGCGGAGCCCGTGGCCTCCTGCCAAGGCCTGGGGCTGCCAGCGGAGGCAAAGAGACAGAAATCTCACCGCTCGGTAGGTTTTCTTCTGCCCGGCGTGCTTGGGGGCTTTGCCTGGCTCTGCTGAGCTCTCCACATGCATCGAGTAGATGATGTCAAAGAAATCTTCCACCACAGCGACCCGCTTCAGAGAGATGCCCTCCGGCTCCGACAGGCCATCTGCCCCCTGCGACAGGGTGGACAAGCTGTGTTAGTGTCAGGGATGATGGCAGGGTGAGAGCTGGGCCCTGAGGCCAGGGCACCAGGTCGGGACCTCAGTGCCTCCAATGGTGGGTCTGGGGGTGGGAGTGGAGGGAGCCTGCCAAGAGGGCTCCGGGGAGGGGGTACCAAAGTCGGGGTGACTGCTGCTGCTAAATCTACCAGCAACAATGGGCAGAGAACGACAACAGCGAAAATACAAATTAAAAAACCAAGAGGCTCCATGTTCACAATTTCAGACAGACTGTGCCAGACTCGGGCGGGGAGCTCTCGCGTCACACGCTGTGCCAAGACCATCCTGGAAGTCTCTGGGGAGGAGGAGTGCTAAATAGATGCGGCCCCATCAGGAGCTCGCCAATTAGCAGTAACCTTTCACTGTGGTCCTGGGCTGGGGTCCCGAGGGGATGGCTCCGATCACCTGGGTGACTCCTGCCTCTGCCCCGGCCTTTCAGAAAAGCTTTTCACAGCAGCCCGCCCTCCCCACCCCAGCAGCTGAGCGCCAGCAACAGCACCCGGGCTCTTTGTGTGTGGAGAGGTACAGAATAACAGGCACAAGGCCACGTGGAGGTGGCAGGGCTGGGTGAGCGAGGTGGCCGTGGGCCCCCCGAGCCTCTTATCAGGCTGGCACGAGTGCTGTCAGCTGGCCGGACAAGGTGTGCCAGCATCAAGACGGGGTCCTTCAATAGCGAACGGCTGCTGGGCTGATGCCTGCCCTCCCCTCCAGCAGAGGAGGGGCTGCAGGGGAGACTCCAGGGCAAGAGGCTGGGGAGCGAGACCAGGGCCTGGAGGGGACAGCTCAGTGCACACAGTTCCTGATTCACAGGCATGGGACGCACGCAGACTTGGGGACAGCCGGCATCTCCCTCAGGGAGAATGTGAGGACTTTAGAGGGCTTCAAAGATCAAGGGCACGCAGTCCAGAGGGAATCTGGGGGAAAGGAGGCAGGCTTTTCTCTAAAAGTGCCCAAAAGACACATCTCCAAGAGAATTCTTCCCCAAAGGACCCCAACTCAAGGATGTCAGCAGGGAGTGGGCCTCATCTGTCCCTTCCCGGCTGTCTCTGCAGCACCTAGAGCAGCGCCTGACGCTTGGTAGGTGCTCAGTAAACTACTACTGGATGGCCGATTGGCTCTAAGTGGCAGCTGGGCAGGCCAGCTTGGCCACACTCTGCACTGGTTTGAGTATGGCCCCCTCATTTAAGTGGCCGCGTGACCCTGGGGAGTTATTTTGCTTCGAGCCTCAGGCCCTTTATCTCTAAAATGGGGATAACAGAAGCACCTTTCCCATGAGCTACTGCGGGGAATAAATGAGATCTGTGTGCGGCACTTATCACGGAGCCTACAGGGACTGCTCAACAAATACTGCTATTAGGAAGGGCTTTGCAGTTTGCCAAGCTTCCTCCAGGTATGACAGAGCCCAGTGTCGTGACAACCCTGGGAGGCCGTTAGGGTAGGGACTTGCCAGTGGTGTGGTGGCTGGGAAGTGGCAGAGCTGGCTTCGGACCTTGGACTTTGTAGTCCGAGTAGCATATAGGCTGGCATGGGACGCTCGCTCACAACGCATTCTGGCCACAGACAGGTTTGGGTTTTATTCGGCAGCTTTCTCGACGTGCCACGAAGGGCCAGCAGGGCTGTCTCATTGCCAGCAGCCCACTTGAGAGCAGAGAGCAGATGGGGGAAGAAGGGCAGCTTGGGCATTTGGGATGTGGGGTACTGAGCCCTAGAGCTAGCGGGCAGCGTCCCTGGGAGGTGACCTCGCCAGCCCTGATCAGTCTCTCTCACCAATGGCTTCCTTCCTGGTCAGAATCCATTTCAGTGGGGACTTCTCAGATTGTGTGTGTGTGTGTGTGTGTGTGTGTGTGTGTGTGTGTGTGTGTGTGTGTAAGTGTAAAAGAAGCCACTTACTGGTCTGGCTTCCTTGCTGTGAGATTGTGGGCAAACTCTTCAATCTCCCTGAGCTTCACCTATGAGATGAGCTATAAAATTCCATGATTTCTGTTTTTAAATTCTCAGGAGTTACTTTAAATCTTTCCTGGGTTATCCCACCGCCTCTGAAGTCCTGGGCCATCTGTAAGTGCTCATTAAGGACTGATTTGTAACTACCCAGCAGTTTGGTGATCTTCAAGTACTGCCAGGCGACAGGGTCAGGATGGGACAAATGTTATGATAGGTCAGTTATACTTCTAACCAGAGGTTCACAATTGCAAAAATAAACAAAATGAACCTTAAGAATGAATGTAAGTGGATGGTGGTTATACAGGTGTGTTCAGTTTATGAAACATCATTACACTTGAACACTTAGAATCTGTATACTTTGTTTTTAAACTTTAATTTAAAAAATGTTAGTTTTTTAAAAAGTATAATGAGGTAATTCCACCACATTTCGATAATAATCTGAATCCAGAGGCATAATGATGGGTTTAGCTGCTTAGAAGCGAATAGACCTCCCTGCTCATAAAATTGTTTCAGGTCAGAACATAGATATTTCTGGAAAAAGAAGTAGATACAATTTGGTGGGGAGGCACGGGGAAAGAAAACAATCCGATGAAGAGACAATATTTTAGGCAAGTGAGATGGAAGCCCCCACAAGCTCAGGGACATTGGGCAGGCCATGTCCCTTCTTTACCTCTTGAAACTCAGTTTCCTCATCTGTAAAATGGGCCTAAAAAGTTTTTGGATGTTCCAAGGATCAAGCATCTGGCACATACAGTCTTGGTAAAGGTTAATGATCTCTTTGCTGAGTTTGGACTTTTTGTGTTTAGGAATCTGCTTTTACCTCCTGTCCCTCTGATCCATTCAGGTTACAAAATAGGTCCCCCCTGGTAATGCCTGCCATCAGAAGAGAGTCACAGTCTTATTTAATTCCTAAATAATATGTTAAGGCTGTCCCACAAACTTGGAATAAGCTTTCCTAAAGTCAAAGTGTAACTAACCGACCCAGATAAGACAACAAAACACACTGCCTAGAGCCCGGTCTGCCTCTATCCCGGCCTCCCACCTCCAATCTTAGGCGGACTTGGGTAAACAACAGCTTTGCACCTGGTCCAATGTGACCATAAAATTATCCCAGAGAAATTCTTCAGGGAAGCAATTTTCAGTAGCTCCCTCTTTAAAAATTGATCACTGTCTCCCCTGATGTTCAGACTTGGGTCCTGTAGCTCTGCAGTCCCCACCCTTTTTGGCACCAGGGACTGGTTTCATGGAAGACAGTTTTTCCACGGACCAAGGGTGGGGGTGTGGGGTGTGGTGTGGTTGCTGGGGCAGGGGGGTGGTGCAGAGTTCAGGCGGTGACACGTGGCTTCCTAATAGGCCATGGACCAGTACTAGGCCATGGCCCCAGGGGTTGGGGACCACAGCTGTAACCCACTTATCTCTACGATAGAGATTTACACAGGAAAGGAGCAACCAGAATTCGAGCCACACAAGGTCTGCAGAGCCACACCTTGAGCTGTCCTCTGGTGAGCTGTGACCACCTGGACTCCACGTGTGCTACACCCTAAGGGAAGAACACCAGGGTATCTGTGTGGCCTTCAAGGAGAGCCCTGAGAAGACAGTAACAAAGGGATCCGACAGTAGTCACGTGCCACAGACAGCTCTGCCATCCCCTGCATCCATAGAGGTAATAACCTTCATGCTAAACGCTGCGTGAGAGGCACGCCTTCCCTAGCCGAGAATCCAGACACAGGGCTACAAGGCGAGAGCTGCTAATTAAGGGAGCAGAAAGCACCTTCCCAAAGCCTTGGGATGCCCCTTCTGCCCGGTACCTAAATTAGCTTAATCTAATCCATTGCCTTAAGCAAGCTGGGCACTGGATTGACAAAGGAAGTTCACTTCATCTATAAGCTGGATCAAGAAGAGACCTACAGTCTCCTGACTACCCCAGCTTCCCGGAAACGCTTAGCAGCAGTGATGGAATGAAACCCTGCAGCACCCCATGGGAAAAGCCATGAAAAACACATGGTCAGTTGTACAGGATCAACCTCTGAGGCCTTCCTATGTGGGGAGAACATTGCCATGGAAACACACTCTATCCACTCGAATCACCCAACCCTCGAACAGCCAGCCAGATCCAGGCCAACAAAACCAGGCATGGAAATGATTTTAAACATTTATGGAGCTACTAACTTTCCTGGACATCACCAACTCCCTTAAAACTTGCCTATTTGGGTTCTAAGCTAAAAGCTGGGTTGCAAGTCATTGACAAAATTGCCAAATGTCTACTTAAATACTGCTGATATTTCAAAATATTTAGAGCAATGGTCTTCGAAGTCTGGTCCCTAGACTAGCAGCATCAGCATCACCTGGGAACTTATTTGAAAAGCAAAATTTCAAGCCCCACCTCAAACCTACCAAAGCTGATGCTCTGGAGGTTTGAGCCCCCAGACAATTGTGATGCATGACAGAGTTTGAGAACTGCTGATTAGAATGTCTCTGTGATTGAGCCAGGGAGGTAACTGTAGGCAAACTGGCATTGGCTCATTAAGTATAGACATGCTCTGTGCTTCCAGGCCTAATATATTAATATTTTCATCTCTAATGAAGGCCAATTTTCTTAATGGTGGGAACAAAAGAATCTTATTGGGCACATTAGTATAAATTCAAGACATCATCCCAGAGACGTGTGGATTATGTATAGAAAGGGCAGGAGTGCCCAACGTCTTCACACAGGATTTTAAGTCCTCCCTGGCAAAATTAATTACTACTTAAGCAGGGCATTCCTTTATAGGTCTTTAGTGGCTTCCTCAGTTTCCTTAAATTATCCGAATGCTCAGCACAACAAGATTGCTATGTCCAAGACTGCAGACCTAAGGGGGGACTGGCATGTCTTACCAGGCCATTAGGCAGGCTTCTGTCGGGGTGGCCTCGTGAGCCACTGTGATCAGGAGTCATCCCTCAGGTAAGCTCCTGAATCTGACTGAATCTTGCCTGTCTCCCCAGATAAACCAATTAAATGGACCCCTGCCCTTGATGGCAAGTACGGTCCAATTGCTAATGGACTGCAGTCTGTCATCTCCATTAGAACTTCGAAGTCACCTGCTGGTAATAAGTTATACACTTATCAAGGTGGGATCGCCGTTTTAGGCCACCAGGGTGCCATTTAGTGTGCCATCATCACTCCATTAGTGGAGTATGCCTTCCAGCAAGGACAAGACCATGGTTGAGAGGATGTGGCTAAATAGGTGGGGACATTTCTCAATTGGGTTCCCCCTACAGTAGAGGAATAAAGTCCTTAGGATATGCCTCTTGGTGCCTTTCAGATCCAGCTCTTGACAAGGCATAAAAATCAACAAGACTGCTGTTAGAGGAGAAAGTCAACTGGTAGAGCCCACCCCAGGAGAAACAACCTTTGACTACACTTGTGTGGGAGCCTGGGACTTCAGGGGGCTAAATGCACAGGCCACTCCAT
Organism: Indri indri; assembly: GCA_004363605.1. Classification (NCBI taxonomy): domain Eukaryota; kingdom Metazoa; phylum Chordata; class Mammalia; order Primates; family Indriidae; genus Indri; species Indri indri. The sequence goes on from RJWJ010016583.1 coordinate 20,146, forward strand.
CCCTCCGAGGCCAGCCGGCCAAGTGGCTGAGACTACAGGGAAAGCTGCTGGGCATATCATCTGCGTGCTCCTCCCAACTTCTGCAACTGTGGCTGTCCCTCCTGTCCCCCAAACCCAGCTTTAATAAATTCAGCGAGGACTGAGGTTTTGAAGGTTTTTAGGGGGGTTCCTGCAAAGTCTCACTCCAACTCCTGGTGGGGCTGAAAGAAGACCTAAGGGGGAGGAGTCAGCCCCCTGTAAAGGGGCCCCCAGAGGAAAAGGAAAGAGGTGGAGAGGAAATTAAAAACCACACTAAACCAAGAGACGGAAAAGAAAAGAAAACCAGAATGAAGACCATCACCCAAACATCCAGAAATTCTCTCCTGAGAAGTCCCAAGAGAAGCTGGTCATAATTTGTAAAGGGTGATCGGATAATTGAGGCAAGGATACTGCTTAAATGGGACAAGGACAACATTTTAATTTCTCTCAGTTGTAAATACCACCTACCATGGGCTGGAAACCAAAAACACCTCCAAAATAAGGATTCACACCAAAATTTTAGGACCCATTGATCTCTGTAGGCCTGGATGGGGCAGCGGGATGAGACCACACTCCCTCCATAAATAAATAAATGCATAAACAAGGCACTGAGGCCTCAATGTAGCACCTGCCTCTTCTCCACCCTTGTGCACAATCTCCAACTGTTAGTGTGGAGCCGCCGCCGCCACCGAGTCGCACCTGCCATCTGGAACAGGCCTCACATATTCCAAGACCTCCTTTCTGCTTCGCTGAACCTCCATCTTCTTTCAAATCACGCCGGGGACCGAAATGCACACCCCGGGCCACAGAGAGAGATGCCTGGGATCAGTCCCCCAACAACAGTGATACCTTTGAGGAATGCCATCTCTTCCAAGCAGCTCCAAATAGTTCTTTTTCTTTCTTTCTTTCTTCCTCCCCCCCCCCGCCCCCGTTTTGTTAACTCTGGGATGTCTGGATGGGTGTGGGGGGAAGGAATGGGAAGAGAAAGGGGCGCAGTGGGCCAAAGTGTCCCCCTGTTGGAAGGAGAGGGGCTGGGGAAATGCAAACCCCGTTGACAATGACCTGGTGTAAGGGATGGAGGGAAGGAGGCCCTTTCCAGCCTCCCTGGCAGACAGGACAGGATCCGGGCCTGGCTGAGAAATTCTGCCCTGGCGGGGCCAGGAGAGTGCTCTAGAGGTGAAGTCACAGCCCTGAAGACAATCCAGCCCTGACCCCAGGCAAGGGGCCATCCTCCCTGGGCCTCAGTTTCCTTCACTGTGAGGTGACACTATATGCAGGACGGCTGTGGGAACCCAAATGATGCACAAATAGCACCCAGCTTCGAGGACACCCATGAAAGACCGCTGTCACCACTACTTCGGAGGGCTCCAGGACTCTGGGGACCCGCCTACCTGGGCGCTGCAGCCTAGGACAGGGAATCGGCAGGGCCACTGAAGGGGGAGGTTCTAGGCGGAAGGGGGCGGCCCTGAGCCAAATAGGCCCCGCGGGCGGGTCCCTCCAGGGCCGAGGCGGCGGCCAGGGCGCGCTAACGAGCCGGGGGCCCCAGGTGCGCGCCCCACCCCGGGCTGGGGGGAAGAGGTGGGGCTGGAGGGGGAGGGGAGCGGCCCGCGCGCTAATGACTGTTGACAGCGCGCGCTGGGGCTGGCCTGGCCGCGCGCGCCGCTGACAGCTGCTCGGGCGGGGGGCGGGGCGCGGGCGGGGGTGAGGCTGCTCGCGCTCTCCCCTCGGCGCAGGCGCGTGCGCCAGGCCGGGAGGGGCGGCGAGGCGCGCGCGCGCCGGCCCGGGTTCGGAGGGCCTGCTGGAGCGGCTCGCGCGGGCTCCTCGCGGGCAGGCAGGTAATGAGAGTAACCATGGCAACCCACCAGAGGAAGTGTATTCTGCAGGAGACGTTAATCCCCTCTCCCCGGAGCTGGGACAGCCTGACTTTCCATTCTCACACAGTAATTAGATACCAGCTGTCAGTGCAGGGGGGACGGCTCCGCGGCTGCAGCCCGGCTGGGGGGGCGCACAAAGAGGGCGGGGGGACACGCAGGGAGGAGGGCGTTAAAGACACAGGGACGCTTTGCGGCGGTGGGCCGGGTCGGCCGCCTCCCCCGGTCTCCGGCCTCCGGGCGCGCGCCCGCTCACCTGGAGGCCCCGCCCGCGCGGGGCCCCGCCCACCCGACGCGCACCTGCTGCGCGCGCGCCCGCCGCCTTCGCGTTCCCCCTTCCGGCCCCGCCTCCCTACTCCTGGCGCACCTGCCCTGCTCCGCGCCCCCCCGGGACGCTGCCCACCTGTCCTTTGTGCGGGGCGGTACCATTCGATCTTGCCAGCTCTCCTTCAGGGAGCGCCCGCTATGTGCCAGGCGCTGTGCCAAGCCTGAGCTCGTGTAATCCTCGCAGACCCTCTGCGGTAGGCGCCTCTGCTGCTCCCCGCCCAAGGCGCTGCGGGGTGTGGCCATTCGCCCAGGGTCACGCAGACTTGAGCCCCCATCCCGATGCCCATTTAACCACCGAGCTACAGCGCCTCCCCACCGCGTCCACATCCACATCCGTGACAGCCCCGCGGGCCCCCTAGCCACCCTGGGAGGCAAAACAATCACACTGCTGGCTGGCGTCGTGGTGCACCTACTGTGTGCCAAGCATTCACTGCCTCATTTCACTTTCCCAACAGCCCCGGGAGATTTATTACCCTCGTCTTAAGGGTGAGGAAACGGAGGCACAGAAAGCTGCAGCGACCTGCCCGCAATCGGCAGGTACAGAGTGGCAGAGCTGGGATTCAAACCCAGGTAGTCAGACTCCAGGATCCCAACTACTGGGCTCTAATAACCCCACCCCTGGATTCGTGATGGCTGAAATCAGCCGGGTCTTTCTCTCCTTTCCACTGTTCAGCCCACCCAGGTCTTGTCCCAGCATCGGTGAGAAGCTGCCTCTCCCAGTTGTACCTGAGAAATCTAAGAAGTTTCCAGGCCTGAAGCCACTGCCCCACCCCTAATTTCTGTCAGGCCTCCTAGAAACCCTTGCTCTCAGTGCAGGCAGCCACTTGGAAGTCATTCTAGGCCAACCTCTTCATCTCTCAGGTAGGGAAACCAAGACCACCAAGGTGAGAGGTTGGCCCAAGGAGGAGATGGCCTGGTAGAGCCCTCTAGGGGGAGTTCAGGTCCCTCAGGCCCAGCTGTTCCCCCTGCCCCCCACCCCACAGTCAGATCCTGGCCCCGGTAGGATGGGGGCACACCAAGGAGGGACAGGAAGGACCCAAGAAGCAGAGCCGGCTCTATGTCCCCAGTGGCGGCGGGTGTCTGGGGCAGGAGGAGGCTATCTGATCCCTTCCCCACTGCCCCGGCCATGACCTCCTCCCTCCCTCCCTCCCTCGCCCCTCATGGCGGGGTAGCCAGCACCCTGGGCTGCAGCTGAGAACCCAGCGTTCCCCAACCCTGCCAGCATTCCAGTGGGAAGGAGGGGGGGGTGGGGCTTGGCCCTGGGCTTTAGGGATAGGGGCACCCCTGGGGCTGCCCCACCCTGCACAGGCCAAGGCCAGGCTGCCTCCAAGCTCAGTGTTTCCTGCCTCCGCTCTCTCCATCTCTCAGTAGCAGAGCTGCCTAAATTTGGCTCGAGGAGGGAATGGGGGAGGCAGTGGCAGGCAGGAGGGTGCTGTCAGAGGCCAGGGTGTAGCTCCCGTCTAGCCGGCTGGCATTTTTGCTGTCTGGAAGAGGGCAGGCCCCCCCCCCCCCACCCCGCAGCCCTCTCCCTGAAAGGGAGATATTCGTACCTTCTGACATGCACTGAGTAATGTGCAAACGACATGCAAACCGAGCTTCAAATCAGCGTCTCAGCCAGGGAACAGCTTGGGTGCTGCTTTTGGGATAAGAGCAGAAGGACCAGAGGCCCAGTGCCCAGGGGCTCCAGTGGGGGAGGAGGGGGAGTGCAGGGTATCCAGGGCTGAGTGTTGGGAGACTTAGTTTCTAGCCAGCTGTGGGGCTTCATTCTAGTGGCTGGACCCTTTGGGTCCCAGCCCAAGGGCAGGGCCGTGGCTTTCTCTGCCTGCTCGGCATATGCTGGGCACACCCTGTCACATGGTTAAGCACGAGAGTCCTGCAGTCACCCTGCCCAGGTTTGGACCCTGGCTGTCACTAGCCAGTGAGGTGAATTTCTAACAGAGCACCCAGGCAACCAGCTAGTGGAACTGAGCATCCCTCTTAGGACAGCCGCTTCCCTCCCCTAGAAGCTGGGCACAGGGGAATGACCTGAAAGAACCTAGGCTTTGGAATCAGGCCTGGAATCCAGCTCAGCAAGCGAGACTGAGTCTCATTCCCCTCATCTGGGAAATGGGTTCAGGACCTCAAAGTCATCCATGATGTCCATGTGATGATGGCCTTTTACACAGTGGACACACCACAAGTCTTCCCAGTGGCACAGCCTCATTGCTATCTGCATTCATGTGACTACTGTCTCTGTCCAGTCCCCATCTCTCCTCTTCTCTTTGCTCTTCTGTCCTGGCTTTTCTCCTGTTTCTAGACAGTTGTAAATTTCTTGCAGTCTCTCCACCTGCCTCGGTGATCATGGACAAGTCACTGCCTTTCAGAGTCTCAGTCTGCACATCTGCTAAACAGGGGTATTGAGAGGTAGATGATGAGCCTGTCTGACGGCTGGGGCCCAGTAGGCACTTGATGGGTGGCAGCTCTGCTCCACAAAGTGCCCCCAGCCATCATCCCAAATAGCCAGGAGAAGTGGGCTGTGCCCTCAACTCTATCTGGTATGGGGTGTTGGGGCCCCGCTTCTCGGTAACTCTGTTTAACCCCAGATAACTGCTCTCCTGCCCCTCGGCTGGGGCCGATATGAGCTGAATCCAACTTCCTGCCACCCAAAAGCCACTTCCTGCCAAACTCGAGCTGATACAAGAAGAACTTGTTTTCTGTGCACAGAGCAGTCCCTGGTGGGGCAGCCACCGACCTGCTCTGGGTGTGAACATTGTTTCCATTTGCCCAGCTGCCTGGTGGGGCTGGGCAGGGGAAGCTGGGGACTCTGCCCCCTTCACCTCTGCACCTGCCTGTCCTGCCCTGAGGTAGCCTCCTGGCCTGCCAGCCATCCCAGGAATGGTGCCAAGTGTCCCTCTGGGCCCAGACAGACGTGTGTAGGCCGTGATACACAGTCTGACACAGCCACACACACAGTCAGTCTGACAGAGCCCCTGAGGCCAACAGGCACTTGGGCAAGGACGCAGGGAGACAATGTGTGACTGTCACACACAGTTAGGGTCACAGTCACGTATGTGGACACAGCTTCACGGTCACACACACAACCATATGCACTCATCAGACAGTCTCGCACACAGTGACATGCAGGCACACGCAAGGCTGCACAGGCTGGAGGTCGTGCTCAGAATCCCACACGATTACATGCAGTCTCACACGTGCACACACACAGGAATCCTCCCCCCAGCTCCCCACGCTCGCCCAGCACCCCCTCCATATGGACTCACTGATTCAGCAAATACCCTTTGAGGATCTGCTCTGTGCAGACCTTGGGCTCACCTATAAGAATTATTAGAATAGTGACAAATAGTTAGCTGACCTGTGCTGTTTCCTCAGTTTCCTTATCTGTGAAATGGGGGCAATAGGCCTACCCCATAGGGCTGTGGGAGGGTTAGAAGCTAATGCGTGTGAGCCCCTGGTCCGTGTTTGCCCATAGAGCGTGCCATCTAAGTTAGGCTGTCTTAGTTAGCCAGGAGCATCCTGTGCCTGGCTCCATGCTGAATATCTGACACACATCTCCCTGAGTCCTTGCCCAGAACCCCAGCAGCTGGGGTCATCACACCCACTTCACAGATGAGGAAACTGAGGCTCAGAGAAGAGGCCCACAGAGTCCACAGGGTGCCCCGCTGACCTCATCTGCCCCGACACTCTCAGTTTGCTGCTTCCGCCTGCCTCACTGCCTCCTCCACACACACACTGTTCCCTCTGCCTGGAACACCATCCCGCTTGCTTTGGGCCTGGCCTGCTCCCTCTGAGCTTCTTGTACAGCTCCTCCCCAAAGCCCATGCTGGCCCTGGTTCGTTGTCCACAGAGCACTGCACTTCAAGGGCCAAGAGTCAGGATGATTTTGTCCTGTTCTCTGGCACACAGTAGGTGCTAACAACTATTCAGAACTATATGAATAAACAAGTGGCCTCGTGGATCCTGAGGACAGAGTCCGGAATGGAACTCAGGGCACTCCAAAGCCGGAGCTCATTTCTATGCTACGGCCCTTCTCACACCACCAGCAGGCACATAACCTGTAAATAAATGAATGAGTGAATGAATGAAACCAAGATCTCAGGATCCCAGTCAAGTGCTCCCCGGGCCAACCTCCTTCATTCCTGGTAGGGTGGACATGAGCCAAGCTCCAGCCACCTTGGATGGTGGCGGGGCTGACGGGCCGCCTGAAGCCGGCTGTCAGGAGCTCGTCTGGCCACAGCCGCCAGCAGGGGAGACCAGCTGGCGGTGTACGTCCGTCGGCCCAGCCCTGGAATCTGAGCTGCCCTCAGAGGCCCAGCTTCTCTTTGGGCCCCCACAAACTGGCCTTTGTTCCCCAGGCCGGCCAAGACCCGGCAGCTCGGGCTTTCTCTGCCCGCGGCACCCGCGCTGAGCTGGTGGGGTAAACGGGCCAGCCTCCCCTCTGTCCATGCCCAGGACGCCGCTTTAGGACTAAATGGAGATGTAATTTTCTATACAAACCCATGACAATTTAGATGGAGTGATTGTAATTGGCTTTTCAATGGGGGTTTTGTCCAGCGCTGGTGGCTAGAACTGGGTGGCCTGTTTGAGGCAGGCTCCATTTAAATGACAATAAAGCAATAATATTGAGGACTTGTACAGTGCCCAGTGCCCCTCCGGGCCTGAGTGGAGCCTCATGTTTATGGATCTGGTCCTTCCTGGGGGCTGTCTGGACAACCAGGTGGGGGGGGCACTGAGCCTGGGAGAGGGGTGGCCACATCTTTGGGCTGTGGACACAGGGCTTCAGGACGGCTGGGGCAGGATCCCCTGTCCCCCGGCTTGCCAGCTCCCTCGTTCATTACACACTCCCCAACTCGTGCCCCCAGAGGGCTGCCTGCCAGTGCGGGTGCAGGGGGTGCCGGACAACGAGCCCCGCCCAGCAGGTCGGAGGGAGAAGCCCTCAACACCTAGTGCAACACGTTTCAGACCATGACCAGGAGCCGGACAGCACGGGCTCAACCCCCCTCCACTTCTGACTAGACTCCCGAGCTTTGGCAAGGTACGTAACCTCTCTAAGCCTCAGTTTCCCCAGCCATAGAACAGAGTTGCAATAAAAGTTATTGTGAAGATGAAACAGTGTGATAGCACCGGTCATATGCAAGGTGCTAGGTATAATTTATTGCTGTTATTCATTAAAAACCTCTTTAAACCTCCATTAGCTTCTCTTTAAAATGGGGCTTGTAGGAGACGCAACCCCGCAAAGTTGCGAGGATTTAAGGCGGACCTATGAAAGCGCTCAGCGCGGAGCTGCACTCACTCCCTGGGCTGCGAGGAGCCCTCCATCCAGTGATAATTACCGTGTTGAGTGTGGGAAGAAAGGAAGAACTTGCCATGGGAGGGAATGATCTGGAGGGGTGGGTGTGGGGCTGTGTGAAGGACGGCTTCGCAGAGGAGGTGACATCTGGGCTGGGCCTTGAAGGATGAGCGGCATTTTTGCCGGCAGAAACGGCGATACCCGTGGCTGACGCTGTGGCTCCCGAGTTAACAGGCAGACCCTGCGGCCCTGCCTCCTGAACGAGTGATCTGCACCTGGGACAAGGGCGTGGGGTCAGGGAGGCTCTGCTGAGCGTGGGATGTGGAGGTCACGTCCGAAGGCAAACAAGCCGTGCAAAGGCCCCGTGGGTGGGGAGGCGCCATAGGCCACGGTGAGTGGATAGCGGGGAAGCTGTACTCCATGTGGTTGGAGGGATGGGACAGGAGTGGTGGCTGTGTTCACAGTGAAACAGGCGGCCACAGAGGGGCTTTAAGCAGGCGGGCGACACCATCCAGATGATACTTTTTACCAATCCCTCTGGCTGCTTGTGGGGAGGAGGAGGCAAGAGTGAAAGCAGGGGCACAGGGAAGCAGGTGGGTCCAAGAAATATTACCGCTGGCTGGATGGGTGATGGAGGGCGAGGCAGGCAGGCAGAGGCGGGGCATGGGGAGGGGCCGTGTGCAGGGTGCGTGAGCAGGGTTGGTGGAAGGAGATGGGAGAAGAGGTGAGGGCCACCCCCCACCTCCCCACGCCAGGCTAAGGCGCGCACGTGGGCTTTGTCCTGAAGGCAGTGGGGCGCCAACAGCGTTTTTGTCTCCAGGCAGGGAAAGACCATGCTGAGATTTGTGCTTTTGAAAGATCGTTTTGGCTGCAGGGTGGAGGGGTGGGAGGTGGCAGGTGGGCGAGGCTGGAAGGAGAGAGGCAGGGAAGGAGGGTGGTTGGTGGGGGCTCCAAGGCCTCAGCAGGCATCCGGGCCATCTCCCAACTCAAGAGCAACAAACCGCTTTCTCAGAGAGGTGTAAAACCAGTCCAAGGTCACACAGCTTGTCAAAGGCAGAGGTGGGATCTCACCCCGGGGTGAACTCAAACTCCAGTGCTCTTTTCCCTTTCGGCACCACGTGACTTGATCACTAATAAAATCCATCACGAGTAGTTTTTCATCGTAACTGTCAGCCATGGAACCTGTACTACGACACCAGGAGGTGGGTCCTAACATCGTTCTTATTTTAGAGATGGGGAAAGCGAAGATCCGAGAGGCTAAGTCACTCCCCTAAGAGCGCACAGCTGGGAACTCATAGCTAGGATCTGATCTAGGCAGTGTGACTCCAGACCCACACCCGAGGTCCTAAGCAGGAGGCCATGGGCCAAATGGGATCTATGGACATATTTTGGAAGGTCTGCAGAGGCTTATGACAATTTTAAATTTATTGCTAGTATTTAAAAGTTGGGACACTTCATGGAAGAAGAAAACCTGAACTTTGGACAGGACCTCTTGATGTGGGCAGTCCCAGGGCCCAGTCTTTGAACCTCGTTCCTCTTGGGGCCACCCACACTTGGGAACCCCAGGTTTACACCTCCAGCGTGGGCCTCTCCTCTGCCTCCAGGCTGCCAACTAGACATATCTGAGAGCAAGTGCATGTCCAGGACCCACTGGAGGGCCAGAGAAACATATCCAGCCATTCATCCAACCAGCCTTTGGACCCCTCTCCCCCTGCCCACGGCCAAACATCCGCCACCAGAAGCCTCCTCCGACTCCGCTTGCTCAGGCCAAACACCCCAGAGTGATCCTGACTGCTCACTCCTCTCTCACACCCCACATCCCATTCATCTGCAAATTCTGTTCGCTCCATCTTTAAACAATATCCAGAAACAAACTGCATTCTACCACTTCCGCTGCTCCTGACCTCTTGTCCCAGGGGCTACGGGCACAGGGGCGAGACATGTGCCGGCTGTCTAGTGTCCTGGGGCCCGGCTCCCACCCTCTCTCTCTGGGTCTCAGCTTCTTCATCTGTAAGAAGGGCGGGACAGAGCAGGTCATGTCGATTCTAATTATCCTTGTGTCCAGATTTCGGAGCTGGGAAGAGCCTGGTTCACCAGGCACTTATGTTATGATTCTAATTCCCTTCTGACCTGGGCAGGACACCGGGGATGCAGGAGTAGAGTTTGGGTGTCTGAGGCAATGACAGTCTTGACTTTCAACACCCTGGGGGCAGGTCAGGAGCTGCTGGAATGGAGACTGTCTTGTTCACCACTGGATTCCCCAGTATCTGTCAGAGTGTAGCCTAGAGTAGGTGCTCAGGAAACATTTATTGAAAGAATAAGTGATGAATGAACCCTCTTGTTCCTCCAAAGGGACCTTGAGGGCATTCACTCACTTTCAGAGGGCTTTGGTTTTACTACCTGAGAAATGGGTAACTCAATCTAATGCCATTGCTTTCCTTCTCTATAACAACTAACATTTGCTGAACACTTACTGTGTAACAGGATCTGGCCTAAATGCTTTACATATGTTAACTATTTGCTCTTCACTGTAACCCCAGGAAGTAGGAACAACTCCCTTTTATGGGTGAAGAAACTACAGACCAGAGAAGTAAGTGACATGCATGCCCAAGGTCACATAGCTCAAAAGTGGATGAGCCAGAGACCAGCCCGGGCAGCCTAGCCCCCAGAACTCTCATTCTTAAACACTGTCCCAGGTTGCCCCTCAAGAAGAAATGAGGTTTGGAAAAGCCTATCCCATGGAGGCAGCCCGAGTTGCAGATGGGCATGTGCTGGGCAGGGCTGCCCACTCAACAATCCTTTGGCTCCTTACTGCCTGTCAAATACCATCCAAACACTCATGCTTGGATTTGAGGCCCCTGGAAGCAGCTCCAGCCCCAGCACAAACCTGACATTCCAGCCTCCCTGGCTAATTCTCTTCCCCATGAGCTCAGGGGCCATCCTGCCTCTGTGCCTGGACACACACTGTGCCCTCTGCCTGGCATGCCATCTCCTGGCTCCTAAGCCATCCCTCCTCCAAGTGTCACTCAAATGCCCTTCCTGTCCCGGGGAAGCCTTCCTTGACCCCCGACCATATTTCTCGCCTTCAATTTCCTATTGCACTTTGCCAACAAGGATGATAACTAACATGTATTAAACACTCTTGATACGCAGTAGGTACTATTAACGATACCGTTTTACGGATGAGGAAACTTAGGCACTGAGAAGGGAAGTGAATTGCCCAAAGGCACATGGGATGGAGTCAGGACTGAACCACATTTGCCTGACCCAAAGCTAGACTTCTAAGTCCCTAGGCCAGACTACATCTCCTGGAGTCTGTCTGAGAGTCTCAGCTGCCTTGCTAGGAGGGACGCAGCTGATGGCAGAGGCCACTTCTCATCCACCTTGGCACCCACAGCTCCTAGCGCAGTGGAAGGCACAGGTGCCCATTCAAGGCTCCCTAGTAACTGACTGCCTTTGCCTCCTGCACTTAACTGCCTTCTGTGCGCTTAAGTGTGATCTTAGATAGAGATTCTCCAGAAATCACCTGCCAAATCTGCAGGCTTCTCGTAGGTATTTCAGAAGTGGTTTGAGGCACTCTGAAGGCCTGGGCGCCGAATTGGATAGTGGGAAACAAACAGGGTCAGGAGTCGGACAGATCATGTGACCTGAGATCTCTGTAAAGTGGAGATTGTAATTCTGACCTTCAGGGTCACTGTGAGGAGATGCGCAGTGCCAGTATACATTGGGCGTTCAATACACGGCAACCACGGTTATTAATGAAGGGCTCACATTCTAGACATTGTTGCCAAGACTGAAAACTGGTACCCCAGCTATGGAGGGCAATCTGGCATCATCTCCAAAAGCACATGCCCTCAGACCCAGCAGTCTACTCCTTGGCATAAACTCACTCGTGTGTGAAATGGCCAAGGATGTTCAAGGATGTTCACTGAAGTCTTGCTGTGAGAGCAGAATACTGGAAAAACTCTGACCATCCATCAACAGGGGACTGAGTAAATAAATAACGGTACATTCATAAAATTGAATACTATGCAGCCGTAAAAAAGAATGAGAGAGTTCTTTATGTTCTGACATACTTATGCACTGACAGCGCACAGATTTATTGTTTAGTGGAAAAGACAGTTTGAAGAAGGTAAGAACTAAAACTATAAAACTCTTAGAACAAAACATGGGAGTAAATCTTTATGACCTTGGATTAGGCAATAATTTCTTAGATATGACACCCAAAGTACAAGCAACAAAAGAAAAATTAGACAAATTGGATCATCAACATTAAAAACTTCTCAGCTTCGACGGGCACCATCAAGAAAGTGAATAGACAACTCACAGACTGGAAGAAAATATTTGCAAATCATATATCTGATAAGGGACCTGTATCTAGAATATATAAAGGATTCTTACGACTCAATAGTAAGAAGACAAATAACAAAATTTTTAAAATAGGCAAAGAATCCGAATAGACATTTCTCCAAGTAAGACATACAAATGGCCAATAGGCTCATGAAAAGATGCTCAGCATCATTAGTCATCAGGGAAATGCAAACCCAAACCACAGGGAGACACCACTTCACACCCACTAGGATGGCTCTAGTCAAAAAGACAATTAACATCAAGTGTCGGCAAGGATGTAGAGACATTGCAACCCTCGTATGCTGTTGGCGGCAACATAAAATGGAGTATCGATTTGGAAAACAGTCGGTTTCTCAAAAGGCTAAAGAGTTACCATATGACCCAGCAATTCCACTCCTAGGTGGAAGAGAATCAGAAATATCCATGCACACAAAAACCTATACATGACTGTTCATAGCTATTTATTCAAAGTAGCCAAAATGTAGAAACAACCCAAATGTTCATCGACTATTGAACAGATCAATACAATGTGGTATGTCCATTCAATGGAATATTATTGGGCAATAAAAAGGAATGAAATACAGTCATGTGTCACTTAAGGACAGGCTTATGTTCTGAGAAATGCATCACTGGTCAATTTCATTGTTGTGGGAACATCACAGAGTGTACTTACCTAGATGGCAGAGCCTACCACACACCTAAGCTGTAAGGAATAGCCTCCTGCTCCTACGCTACAAACCTGGACAGCAGGTCACTGTGCTGAATGCTGTAGGCAACACAATGGTAAGTATCTGTGTATCTAAACATATGTAAACATAGAAAAGGTACAGTAACAATGCGTTATTATAGTCTTATGGGACCACCTTTGTACATGTGGTCCATCATTGACCAATGTCCTCATGTGGCACATGACTGTACTGATAGATGCTATAACACAGATGAACCTTGAAAACATAGTAAGTCAAAGAAATGCATCACAACAGACCACATACTGTATGATTCCACTTACAGGAAATGTCCTGACAAGACCAAGCTACAGAGACAGAAAACATTAGTGGTCGCCTTGAGCTGGGGGAGGGGGTTGGGGGAAATGAGAAGAGACTGCTTATGGGTACAGGGGCTCTTTTTGGGGTGATAAAAATGTTCTAAAATTGATTGTGGTAATGGTTTCACAATTCTGAATATAACGAAAGCCACTGCATTGTATTTTCTTTTTTTTTTTGAGACAGAGTCTCACTCTGTTGCCCTGGCTAGAGTGAGTGCCGTGGCGTCAGCCTAGCTCACAGCAACCTCAAACTCCTGGGCTCAAGCGATCCTACTGCCTCAGCCTCCCCAGTAGCTGGGATTACAGGCATGTGCCACCATGCCCGGATAATTTTTTCTATATATTTTTAGTTGTCCGATTAATTTCTTTCTATTTTTATTAGAGACGGGGTCTCATTCTTGCTCAGGCTGGTCTCGAACTCCTGAGCTCAAACAATCTGCCCGCTTCGGCCTCCCAGAGTGCTAGGATTACAGGCGTGAGCCACCATGCCCGGCATGCATTGTATTTTAAATGGGCGAATTGTATGGTCTGTGAATTATGTCTCAAAAAAGCCATTATATTAGGAAAAAGCAACCTATGGAACAGTGTACAACATATTTTGTGTAAAACGAGAAACAAAACCCAGGAATAGATGTGCATATGTGCTTGTGTGTGTGTGTGTGTACATATATATATGTGTGTGTGAAACATCCCTGAAGGATTCCCTAGGAATGACAGCGGGTGCACCTGGGAAGGGGAACTGGGAGCCTTGGCAGGCGGGGCCAGAAAGGAGACATTTTTTTCCCACTGTACACTGGAACCTGACGAATTGTTTTAAATATAATGAGATTCTACTACCTTTCAAAATGTTAATCTTAAAAAAAACAACAAACCAGTGGTTTGTTACCCACTGGCCCATGGCCAGAGGACGGGTTGGGCCCAGTGGCTGTAAAAACACAGAAGATGACGGAGGAATCCCATGTTACAGTTTGCCGAGCCTTGCTAACATCCATCCTGTCTTTGATGCCTCACGCCGGCCCTGCCGGAGGGTTTCAGCACCATCCCTGTTTCCATCAGCAAATCCTGTGGCTCCCCCTCCAAAAAGGCCTGGAACCTGCGCACTTCCCACCCCTCCCCGGGCACCTTCTGGCCCAGGCCGCCATCCTCTCTCACCTGGCTCACCTGGGTCATTGCACCTGCCTCCTCCCAGTTCCAGACCCCGCCCCCGCCCC
>RJWJ010016584.1:0-34342 GCA_004363605.1 Indri indri
GTTTCGTTCACTTTCTACCTCATTTCTCTATTGTTTGAATTTGTAAACATGACTGTACATTATTTCATAATCAGAAAAAACATCACTTTTGGGGGGAAAAAGAAAGAACCACCTAGCACCAGCAGTCTTCACAAGGCTAGCAATGTCCCTGTTAAAATGTGGCACCAAAATTGAACAGAGTATTTTTGAAGAGAGGAGAAAAATGAGGTAAGCAACATTTACTGAACACCTACTACATGCCAAGCTACTGGGAATATGGCATCAATTATCCCATTTAATCTTCTCATCAATCCTATTATTCCCATTTTCCAGATGAGGAACAAAGCTCAGAAGTATATGTGATTTGCTCAAGACCTAATAAAGAGAAGGTTTGCACTATTAATACAAACCTACTACACTGCATGGCTTCTTTATCTATCCTGTAGATATATGTTTCTTATATTTAATGTGCTCTTTCTCCCTGATAATGTGGTTTTGTTATATCCAAGGATTTCTATCTTAGTTTTATGACACATATTCCTCCTTTTAAGGGATGTCATGGGGTGAATTACATCCCTCCAAAATTTTTTGAGTGATGCTCTAACCCCCAGTACCTCACAGTGTGACCCTATTTGGAGACAAGGTCTTTAAAGAAGTGATTAAATTAAAATGAGGCCCTTAGGGTGGGCCCTAATCCAATCTGACTGGTGTCCTTAAAAGGAGAGGAAATTTGGACACAGGCCGAGGGGTGACTACATGAAGATACAGAGAGAAGGTGGCCAACTGTTTGCAAGCTGAGGAGAGAGGCCTCAAAAGAAGTCAAACCTGCTGACACCTGGATGTGGACTTCCAGCCCCTAGAACTGTGAGAGTTTCTGTTGCTCAAACCACCCACTTGATGGTACTTTGCTATGGCAGCCCAAGCAGACTAATGCAAGGGAATTATTATGGCTCATGCTTGTTTAAATTACCTACCAGTCCTTTGCATCCAGCAGATCCTTTAAGCATCTTAACTATTTACCATTTTGATTCCCTTTCTTTCATTCATTTATTCAGTGACTCTTATCTGAGCAGCTCTCTGTGTCAGGCACTGTTCTAGATCCTGGCGATAAAACAGTGAACAAAACAAGAAAAACCTCTGCCATCATGAAGCTTCAATTCTACTAGGGCACAAAACAAGAAACAAGATAAATAAGTGAAATGCACAATGTTTACATAGTGATAAATATGTAAAATACATAATAGGGTAAGTAGTGATACATGCTAAGGAGAGGGAATAAAACAGAGCTAGGCAGAGACAGGGAATGGGGTGGGGGTGTCCAGGGAGGACTTCATGAAGTGACAACAGGATAAAGACTTCTTATCGCTGTTAGAATCAGACACCCCCAGCAATCAGAGGGCAGTTTTGAGTAGGTTTCTAGAGGTCATTTTAAATGTCTTAGTCTGCTAAAGTCAGCACACATGTACTTCCTGCATTCTCCCAAATCCAAAGCTGCGTTGCCATTGGTTATTAACCAGCTAAGACAGAGGTCCCCAACATTTTTGGCAACAGGGACTGGTTTCATGGAAGACAATTTTTCCATGGACAGGGGAGAGGTGGCTGGGAGCTCTGTGCCTGGTCCCTAACAGGCCCCAAGGACTGCGGACCAGTTGCCATCCACAGCCCCGGAGTGGGGACTGCAAGGCTAAGAGATACACATGGCAAACACAGACCTGTTTTTCTCTACCGAAAGCCGGTTAGTCCCAGGGCAGCTTTTCTGGTTCAGACACACTCCCTTTCCCCCCACTTTCCAAACTTTACCATGGCAATCATTCCAAAAACAAAGATAGAAAATGCCTAAAAGTTATTTTGCATCCAGTCAAAAATGGAAACAGCTTTTTGCATTCGCATTCCTGCTAGAGAGGACCTACGATGTTCCCGTTAGCTCACACACCTTCCTGTGTAAACAGCGTAGAAGGAGCTGGAGAAAACCAGAGGCTGAATCGTTTCCAGGCTTTACTGATTTGCTGGCTGACCTCGACTAAAGCTCCTTAACCTCCCTTTCTCGAAGCCATCATTTCACACAATAGCAGGGATAAAGAAACTTGTGGTTTTGATGTTGTTATCAAATGTTTAGAGCTTGTGGTTAGAGCGGACAAAAGCAGGCTGCTGTATTTGCATAGTATTTTCATGCCCCTTCCTCTCTGCTGTGGTTGCTCTTGTAATCAACTCAGGACAGGCAGTCACTCGCCTCTGCCCTCCCCAGACCCCTGAGGAGACGAGCTGCCTGCGACCTCTCTGGTTCCCTTGCTCTTTGGGGACAGCCATTGCTCAAACCTAGAGACTGTGAACTAATGGTTAAGCCCGTGGCCACCTTGACCTGCAGCGTCCCCTTGTTTTGACCACAATTTCAGCTTCGTTATGCCCATGTGTACCTGCAGGGCAATCTGTGACAGGAAAGAAACTCGATGGACAGAGAAAACTAAGTGAATTTCACGGACTCCAGTACACCACCCCGACTACCTTGCAATAAAGGGATGGACAAAGAAGGCAGCCTCCCAGACAAGACCTGCTGCTGTCATGCCTCTCCCGGTCCTGGGCCGGAGACTGGGGAAAGTGAGCCCTGTGTATTCAATATCTGCAAATGTGACATCGCAGCAGCCGTGAGGAGCTCTTTCCTGGGCTTCTCATGACAGACGAGTAAAGGCAGCACAAGGTGAACAGGCTCTTGGTAATTGAGGCCCGGAGGCTACTAGCAGCATCCCTGATCCTGCCCATTCCCAGGACCTCGTCTACTGGTGCCAGATCCCCTTAGGATTCCCCCGAGTGACAGATGGCTCTCCCGGATGGCCAGTCAGCACAGATGTGATCCCAGCCTTTAGATGAACAATAGCTTTTGCTGGCATGTACAGTAACCTAAATTTCTCCCAATTATAAATCCAGCAAATGCCACCATCTTGGGCAGACCCTGTTTCTAGGCCCGCATGGTCAGTTTGAGGACAGACGCACTACACAGAGTAGAAGATGAAGTGATGTGTGGGGAAAGCCTGAGTTCTGCTCCCAGCTCCTCCACCAAAGAGCCAAGAGACCCTGGCCATGTCCCTTCCCCACTCCAGCCCTCGGGGTCCTCATCTGTGTTGGTAACAGCCGTGGGGCTCGAAGGTCCATAATCCATGTGTCACGTACACATCAGTTTCATTATCCTGCCCTCGGAGAGCCTACTGAAGTTCATTTAAACGTCATCCTACTTGTGGTGAGACTCCATCCCTGCAGTCTCTGGGGATTGAGGGAGGAAGAGGAGGAGGTTTGTGGCTCTCCTCTCGCCTCTGCCCCTGAGCTCCCATTTCTGGCTAATTCCCTCATCTTATTGCTCATGTATGCGAATCTGTCCTGTGATGCTCTTACACAGCTCGTCACTCTTCCTCTGCTGTCCACCAGCGATCAATCACACACAAAAATTCCTAGCACGAGGCCTCTGGGTGGGAGGCAAACTTAACGCATTTGGGAGGAGAAAGAGGGAAATCCTAAAGGTTTGATATGAGATGCTCCGGTACTCGAAAGTCCACTCCTGCTGACCCGGGCTCCAGGCTCTGGCCATACAAGTCAGGCCTCGTTCTCCGTCCCCACACCCTGTTTCTCTTGGGAATAAAAGATAATCCTTCCGCCCCTGTCTAGCAGCTCCGCTTTTTCCTTCCAGACCTTCTAGAAACTTTATACTTTCACTCACAAATGGCTCAATAACATACATTCCTCAGTGTAGCTAATTCCCTTCTAGGAGTAATTCTGGTGCTAGCTGTTATGTTAACACAACCACACACACCCACACACATGCACAGTTAATCCCTCCAGGCTTATAAATCCTCAATATTTTGATTTAACAAGAATTGGTTGAGTACCTACTGTGCTTGGCACAAGGCTGCTCAAAATGAGATCTAAAAAGGATGTATCCAAATTGGCACCTACTCGGGTGGGAAAACAAGATTAAAACACACAGAGCACTGATTATAATTAATTGGAGAAATGTATGCTGGGAGAGGTTAGGAGAAGGAAGAACCAAGTGATACAGGGATACAGACATGACGAAGCTTGCAAAGGCCCCAGCGAGGAGGCCGACTGCACCAGGTACATATTTCTGGAGACACAGGTCATTTTCTGAGTCTGAGAAGCAGAGCCACCACCCTCTGAGAGGTGAAGCCATGTTCTCTGCAAACACAAGCCCTTGTTGGGAAGTTCATCATGATCCCATGTATGTTTCTTCCAACTCAGACACGATCCTGGTCCTCACCTAGTTTCCCTGTGTTCTCCCATTTGTTGAGCACGTACTATAAACCAGGCACTGATCTAGACCCATATCCCTGCCTGTGGAGTTATATTCTAGATAGCTCAGTGATGGGGGAGAGGCAGGTCGGTGCTTATGCACTGGAATCATCTGCCATTGGGAACGGGCACTTTGAGTCTATTTGTCAGCCCAGGTGCTTGGGTGAGTGGCAGGTATCTGCGAGAGCATGACGGAGAGACAGTATGGCTGGTGAGTGTAGAAACTGAGAAAAATGAAGATACACACCCAGACCCCCTATGCACACATATTCACTCTCCCATTCATCCTTTCACTCATCTTTTATAGAGTGCTCAGTGTGTGCCAGGCGACAGGAGAGGGAGTAAAACCCAAGCCTTGCCTGTAGGGAACTTGCCGGTCTTGTAAATCCTGCATGGTGACTACTGTGATAGGAACGGGTAATGCGAGCTAAGAAGAGCTACGGAAAAAGATACCGACCCCTCAGACGAAGGCTTCACAGGAGAGTTGCTCTTGGGAAAAGGTGTACAAATTCTCAATGCAGAAATAGGAGATCTGGAGTCTATAGAGCCTAAATACGTTAAAGAATCCAGAATCTTCCAGAAATAGAAGTTCAGCGTGGCTGGCATAAGAGTACTGAGGTGGAGTAAGTGAGACGAGAGGGTGGGGTCATGAAGCATCCGTAGAGGGTGGGTCTTTCATAAACCATGTTTGGCTTTTCTCCCATGGACTTGGGGTCCAACTGGAGCTTTGAACATGTGGGTTCAAATGTTCACATCATCTCCTAGACAACGCGAGGATTGGTGTGAAGAATGGACTGAACGAGGAGAGGCAGGTAAACAGCAAGACAGGCAGGAAGGCAGCATAATCGTCCACGCAAAGTATGATGTCTGGAGGGGGAGCCTTCTGGATCCTCGAGGGCAGCCTTTTGACTGAATCCAAATTTTACAGAACAAATCCCTTTATTAAAAGGAAAGTGAAGTTCGAATTCGGTTGAGGGGCCGCAGGTGGGGATCGGAGGGCCACACGTGGCCTTGAGACTGCAGGTTCCCCATCGTTGTGGGGCTCGCCCTAGTCTAGCTGTTGCTTCGTAAAATTAAGAGTGCAGAGATACTGTATCAGTGTACTTTCTATTTATTAAAAGTCGTACCCCACGATTAAAAAGAAAGACATTTATTCCTAGTATTCTCCTTGAAGGTGACCTGTAAGAACTTGTGCTAGCGGTTGCTGGGGAGTTGCAAGCTGGTCTGAGAGCCCCTCTTCTCTCTCAGAGATTGCCTGAAGACGTATCTGGTTGCTGAAAAGAACGTGCCTCTTTTGCCGCTTCTCCTTAATATGATGAAATCCCCAAGCACAAGGGGGAAACTGGGCCATTCGGCGCAGAAGTGATTATAAAAATTGACTTTTATGTTGGTTGTAGATTCTCTGACATGCCTCCCACCCCATGGTGTGTGAGAAGAAAAAGTGTGATAGGTCTCACCCCGAAGGCAAAGGCACAGCACTTGCTGGGAACTTCTGCCAACCTGGCAATCTGGTGCTACAGCCAAAGGTGTCCTCCAGAAACGTGGAGCCAAAGGACATCATGGCTGGCCCTTTCCTCCCTCCTCTGAAAGCTACTATTCAATCGATAGATCTCTTTTTGCTCCTCTAAATGTTTTCCTGATTCTGCATCCTTAGGTGTGAAATTGTTTTGCAAGGGAGTCTAGGTTCTGCAGCTGGATTTTGGGAGGCCACAGAGAAGGAGTCCAATAAACTCTCTCCTTCTGAGCTACAAAGACCAATTAAACAACTGTGCTTGCACCTGGAATTGCAGAAATTGCTTTAAAATCCTCAATCTGTAGCTGTAATTGCCAGATCACATGTAGAAATGTGGAATTTGGGAGTCGTTATGGATGATAGTGAAATGGCCCGTTTATTGCCCTTTCTTGGCTAGAGTATTTCTTGAGTGAGTTGTTTTCTACTTATTGGCTCTGGCTACATAATTCCAAAACATCTGATCAATGGAGCCAAATTTTCAGCCTGTTACAGGCTGAATAATCTGTGAATAAAATAATATGAAAATAATTAGGGGGAAGCAGTTGGTGCAAGTGCAGGGGAGGGGAGGGAAGGGTTGGGTTGTCTACTCCATTCCAAATATTTAGATTGGCTCTGGTTTTCACTTAATTGAAAAAAATATTTCTCGATGATGTGTTAGGGACACAACTCTTTTGAGTGTTCAGAGTGACTCTTAAGTCTGGTTTCACGAAAATTCTATGGTACTTTCCCTTCCTCTGGATTGAGCAGTTATTTTGATGTTTCAGCTTGGGGTTTCTGAATATTTAGGGTGTTATTCTGATGGTGTTGTGCTGGGCCCAAAATGTGTTCAGTGAAAAAGCAAGAAACAAAGATATGGCTTCTTCCAAGTCAGATTCCAAGGAGAAGACCAAATGGGTGTTACTGTCCTCCAAAATTCCTCCACCTCTTGGAGGTATATTATAAATAACCAGGACCTTAGGCAAACAAGGTAAGGGAACAGCTACTGACTCCAGCTCTTCCCCACAAAACATCATCTGATCTACATTATCTTCTGCCTCTTTCGTCTATTTCCAAATAATCTATCTTTCAAGGTCAAGTTGCGTTGCTTCTTTTTTGTGCTAACATTTAATTTAGCCCTTACTATATACCAGATGCTGTTTCACATTCATTATGTGATTTAATCCTACAAGGTAGATACTATTATTATTCCCATTTTAGAGGTGAGAAAACTGAAGCTTAGGAGGATCGAAAAACAGTCTCAAGGACACACAGCTCCTTTGTGTTGGAGCAGAATTGGAAAGCAGAAGGTATCACTGCAGCGCGCTTTTCCTTAGTCATTAAGCTCAGTGGTCTCCGAATTGAAGACCCAACTCTTCCCACACACCAGTCTCTGTCCTCTGGCTTCCCTGTTAACTACCTGCACCACATATCTGAAAACTTCCTATCCGCCAAATATACTTTTGACAGTTTTTCTTTTGTTATCTTGAATTAGATTTAATTTGCGTGCTTTGTGACTTTTCTTCTCGAACATATTTTAAGCTTATGTTAAAGTACAGGTCATGTCTTAAATAGCTTTACACTTGTCTTAGCCCTTCATACTGCATGAAAAGCCAGGGGTAACACAGAGATGGCAGACTTACCTTATCGTCAACATTAGCTGGTCGTTTGCCACGGTGAAACCAGACAGTCACGTTGAAGCTGAGCTCATAATGAGGCTAACTCCTACAGTCCTCCTCTCCACTAGGGGAGCGTGTGAACGGGGGCTCTGAAACCTCACGACTCTGCTCAGAAATTTGGAGCCCTGATTTATGGGTGAGATTCACCCATTTCTTACTGATAGCTGGAACACTAGACAAGTTTTAAAGGCAAGAGGTATTTTTCTGACTTGAGTGTTGGCAAATGTTGGTAAGACCCCCTCCCCAGAGTGCTAAGTGAGGTTCTGGGAAGTGGGTAGGCAGCCAATATAGAAGTGTGTAAGATCTCCTTTATGGAGATTACACAGAAAATGCAAGCAAAACTTGCAAAGTGGTTTCTGTGTTCTTGGAGTTGTCATTTTTGTCACTTTATTTGGCTGTGAAGCTGATTTTCACACAGGCCTGGTGGTTGTTAAAGTAAACACAAGTATAGTATTAATATCTCCTGCATATATTTAGGTAAAATTGACATCCAGTTGAAGTCAAGATGTGGTTTGCTTACTCATAGTTCTTGGAAACTGTACACATACTGATTTAATACTTATGTTCCTCACGTATACATCCTGACTAACAGTATCTTCTCCTCAACTTTTACAAAATTTTACAAATTTAAGCATACAAAAAAAGCTTAAAATATCAAGTGAGTAATTTGCAGCCACTATACTTTGAGAATCTGCCAGGCCTACTCAAAGCGTGATTCTGAAATATTCTGCTTTGAAGCTTTGGGAATTTGGGAATTCATTCATTCCTTTGCATTCATAGGCCATGGACTGCTATTAAGTAGATATTTCTTCTAATTAGTTACCCCTGTTTCGCAAGAGCCCTCATCGACTATTGAATTGACCTCAGCTCCTTATTAGCTCCAGTGTATTTTAGGAATGAGGTGATGCCTAAGCCAACATGGTACTCAGCAGTAATTGCTCTAGCTAAGAGCAGGCTCGTGCCACTCTGGGACTATGCTTAGCATTCACATTTTTTGGTAGCCCCCAAATTTGACTTCCCAAACTGTGACTAGCTGTGTTTTATTTTATTGTATAGTAATGAGCTAATGACAGTTTTGTGGTCTACCATCTCTGCATCATCTCAAGTTCACTGTAGATGACTAGAGTACATTAAGTATTTGGCTCAAAGATCCATCAACCTAGTCCTTGACTTCAAGGAATTTACAACCTATTTGGGAGACAATAAAGACCCAAAAATGTGAATTAATTAAAAATTCAATGCAAAGTAGAACTTCCAAAAAGCGTACAGTAATTGCCAAATGCATGGCAATTTTAAGAATGATGGGAATTTCAGGAGTGGAGATCACCATGATCCGCGGTATCGGAACTTTTCTAAGCAGCAGGAGGAAGTGAGCTGGCATTGATTAACCACCTGCTCCATGTCACGCTCCAGGATGTTTATTTTCTCACACCTGGTCTTCAAATATAATCCAAACCATTCAATTTAAAAAAATCTATCATTATGTTTATTGGGATCGTATTAATCCTATAAGGAGTGTTTCCCAAATCACCCTGTTCAGCCTACCCTTCTAGAACTACTATACATCTCTCCATTTATTCAGCTCATCTTTTAATTCACCCAATAAAGTATTTTACTTTCCTTCATACAGACAACATTTCTCATAAAGTTGTTTCTGGGTCCTTTATATGTTGCTATTATAGATGGGATTTTTCTTTCTACTATATGGTCTAAATAGATATGGTTGAAAAGCCGATTTTCATACTGATCTTGTATCTGACCTCTATCCTGAACCCTCTTCCTGATTCTAAAGGGGCTGGTCTGAGGAGGTGTTTCGATTATCTTGAATATTCTATGTTTAATGAAAGACCATCTGGAAATAACAGATATATCTTCCTTATCTATAAGCACACTTCTCACTTTTGTTTCTTGACTATTGCATTGACCAGATCTTTTGGAACAATTGTCAACAATTTAGGGATATTTTATATTCTATGTTGTTTCTGATATTGCTAGGAATGTCTCAAATTCTCTAAAGGATTCTCAGGCTTTGATATATATTAGCATTACCTGGGAGAAGACCCTCCAGAGATGGAATTCGGCATGTGTGTTTGGGGTTTAGGAGAGAAGAATTTCCACAAGTACATCAATTTTGTAACTCTCACTATTAGTTATTATCATTACCATCATCACCATCATTATAGCATTTGTTATATAAATTTTATTACAAGACTATTACTAAGTGTCAAGTACTGTGCTAAGCACTTAATATGCTTCACTTTAATTATGCTCACATTAACCTCATGAAGTAATAAATCATCATGCCCATTTTACAGACAGAACTAAAGCAGAAAGATTAAACAACTTACTAAAAGTCTTACAATCAGGAGATGGTGTAGCCAGAATTTAAACCTAGGTCAGAATGTTCTCAGAGCACATTACTCATATTCAACATCCCACACAGCTAAGTTGACGATCACGACCGCTTTAAGAATGTTTCTAGTTCCAGTTTTGCAAAACAAGCCTTTTGAATTTTACCTACTGCTTGTTCGGTATTTACCAAGATGGTTTTCCTCCTCTGCTCTATCAATGTTATTACGGTAACAGTTTTCCTAATATCGAATCACCCTTTCATTTCTAGGACAGTTTGTCTAATTGCAGAGGATGATTCTTTTAGATATTACTGAATCTGATTGGCTAGTATTTCGTTTAATATTTTTCCATCTACATTGATTGGTGTCATTGATCTATATGTGTGTATCTTTAAGCAAGATTGAGTTTCAGGGTCATTCTGCCTTCATTAAAAAACAAAATTGGGCAGCTTTCCTGCTTTTCCTACGCTCTGGGACAAATTACGTGGCAGCAGAAAGGTGCAATGTGGCTGCCGAAGGCTCATGGTCTCTGACATGTTCTGCAGATAATTCTTTAATAACTTATAAAATTTCTTCCACGGTGATTGATCTGTGGGAAATCATTTCTTACAGGTGAAAAGGGTGTCATTGTTATTTTCTGCAACCTGCTCATTATCAAAAACTTAGAAAACACAAAAAGTTGAGAGAAGCAGAGAAATAATCACCGGCGTCCCACACCCCAGATCCCCCACAGTTATCACTGATGTATTTTCTTCCACTTTTTTCAAACTCGCAGTTTTTGAATTTATATTGTTCGTAAAATTTTGTATCCTGCTCTTCTCAATTAAGGTGATGGCACGAGCATTTTGCTTTTATTCTCAAAGGTGGTTTTAAATTACTGCATAATATCCCCCTACTTTCAGGGGGCTGTATCTGGATTCAAGTTCTGCACGCTTGTTTAATGATGGCATTCTAACTCCATTAGCAGTAGAACAAAGGAACGCAAGAAAGCTGGTATACGAATGAATTGTCACTAAAAACCATCCTGCTCTGGGACGCTCCTGTCAGTGAGTGCAAGACAGCCAAGATAGATGTTTTCTGTGCCTTCCACTTTAATTTAATTCACTTTTATTTTAATATTAAATAGCCAGTTGATTACTAATTGTACCATTCTACACTAGGATACAGAAATACTCAGAGGGGTGAATGACACTATGGGTCCAGAATGAGGCAAGAGGATTCCTAGGAGAGGGTACAGTTTGAATGTGTTTTAAAGGATGGATAGAAATTTCTAGGACAATGACAAAAATGCAAAAGTCAAAGGCACAAAGGTCTGAAACAAGGATGTGTTGGGGGAACTATAACAAGTGCCTGGAATGCAGAGTGTGGGGGAAAAGTGGTAGAAAGTAGGACCAGAGAGGGAGGTACAGTTAGATCAATGAGCAGCCACCCTCGGCAGCCAGTGATGTTAGAAACGGAGGGCGGTCAGACCCTCGAACTTACCTGTGCCTGTCAGTATCGCCCCAGACTGCAAGTGCTGTCAAATTCCCAAGCTTTTTGTTATAATTTTAATTGGATGCCTTATCAATCCTGATTTCCTCAAATTTTGATTTAGTAGGTAATCATTTGCTGCTTAGTTGGCAATAATTGGTTGGTGTCTTGTTATGGGTTCTCTCAGACTCAGACCCTAAGACAAGGACTTGAGTACATGTAATTTATCTGTAAAGTGATTCTAGGAAGCATGAGTTGGGGAGTGGGCAAGAGAAAGCAAAGGAAAGGCAGCCAGTGTCATTACCACTGTGGGCAACTGGAGCTGCACCCCACCCGGGAACTCCGGGAGCCGGTGTAAAACATGCCACCAAGAGTCATCTCACCAGAGGGGCGAGGGGCTGGGGTTTATACACCAGCTCCTGTTGGTCATTAGTCAAGGATTGCTGGGGGACAGTGGGTGGCTGGTTCCCTGCGTATCTGGCCTGCTGTATATAATGTAAGCAGGCTCCAGAGACCAGAGAAATCTCCCAGGTAAAGAGATGCAGGTGGAATTCAGGCCAATGTGCACTGAAATAAGTGCTGAAAACTTCTGCTGGGTATCTTGTACCCTAGACAGAATATAATAAAATGAAATATGTTTAAAGCTGCTTTGTATCTGTAGGCCTTTGTTTCTTTTAACAAATACCATAAAGTTCGATTACCCATCTTAATCAACCCTCTTTGATTTCAAGCCTACAAAAAGTTCACGAAGTCCCGTTGGAATCCTGTGACTCAACATTGTCGCCCCTCCTCCAAAGGCAGCCCATCGTATCTCCAGACTGCTCTGTGTTTTAAAATGCATCTCCTAATAGTCTGCAGAGACCTGTCTCCTTTCCATTGGCTTTTGGCTACATGCTGAGAAAATCCGATTTCTCATTTACATGGAGGTTCCCTGATCCTGGCTGTCAAAGTCACCTAGGGGACTTTTAAAGTGTACATATTTCAGGAGGGAGCTCTCCCTTCCAGGGCACGTGAGTAAGAATGTGTTGAGAGTGGGACCGAAGACTGTTGAATTATCCCAGGATATTCTTAAAGGCCAGTCCAGCTCCGGTCTGTGGATTACAGTATGGGACCAGTGCTCTGTGTGGCATCCTTCTGTGAACTGTAGGCAGCCGTAACATTCATCCCAGGAGCTCTCCCCTCCAAGGGAAAGCTCACTCCTTGCAAACATCCCTAATACGGCATGGGTTTGAGTCCCTTCAACATTCCATCTCCTATTCTGAATACAGTTGTATCTATTTTTACACCAATAACTGAACATAATTGTGATCCGGGAGTGTGGAGCACAGCAAAATTATCCGTCTCACCTTCTAAACACTATAATTTAATTAATGTGGCCTCAGGTCACATTAACTCTTTTTGAGGCCAAACTCTAAATTCATGATAAACTCACCATTAACTAAAGCTTCTAAATTTCCCTTCTTTATTTTGGAAGTTGGACTTTTAGTTTAACTTGTTTTTGATTCGAGGGCAGGGCTCTATTTTTTTCCCCTTTTCTTCAGTTTTTTTTTTAATTCTAATTCCAACTCCTATCATAAGACAGGCATTAAGAAGATGGAGTCAACAGAAATTGGTCATCTATTACATACTTAGGTGTGGCTAACAGGAAGGGTCAAAGATGCCTCCAAGGGTTCTGGCATGGAAAGCTATGTGACACTTCTATTTATTCAGAATTGTAGGAGGTGAAACAGTTGCAGGGTGGAGTACAGGTGATAAATTCAGCTTCAGCAGAGTTGAGGTTTTGGTGCCTGTAGGAGCTCAGGCTGAGATGTCTAGTAGGCAAATGCGGAACTCAGAAAGCAGGCTAGAGACATAGATTTGGAGCCCAGAGGTTTCTAGGTGGTATTTAAAAGCTATAGAACTGTTCGTCCTAGTGTAGGTTGTTATTCACATATTTTATCAATTTATTTAGTTATAAAAATTTTATCTATTTATTTAGCCCTTAAAGAAAAATACAGGACTGCAATGGGGCTCTAAAGACCTTCCTCTGGGTGGCCACCGATTATCCAGAACATATTTCTCTATTACATCTGTTCAGATAGCATAAGAAATCTTTTCAAATTTCTAAATGACTTGCTGATATATTATTTCTGTCTCATTTCCCTGATGTCTCAGATTAGTAACCAGGTAAAAGGAATAAGGTCTGACTTTAGGGACAAACCATTAGCAAATTATGCTACTGTTTACAATTCTAGTCACAAAGTTATTTGCCCATAGTTTAAGTAATGCCTTTTTGGCCTGATCAAAAGTCTTTGCATATGAATTGCATTCCAAGCCTGGCTCCCTTTAAGTTTTTGTGAATTGTTTTTAAGACGTTTGGTGAATCGAACATAGTTCCGATTAATGATGAACACTCTTTCTCCAGGAAGAAACTTTTAGGGGGTAAAAAAAACAAAAAAAAACAACCTACAATTAATTAATTAATTTAAAAAATAAAAGTAAGCCAAAACAATCTTAATGAAGGTATAAACTGTCTCACTTTCTCAACAGTCAGGTCTCAAGTGACGATATGGTTAAAACAAGAGAAAGTATTTTGGACTTTTCATTGGACAAATGGTCTCTGGGATTAAAATCTCCTTCGACCTAACTTCAAACAGAGCCATGCCTTCGGTACGTATGCGATCGCTTCCTTATTATGAATTGCTTTTAAATTATTCCCTTTGCTCCTGTTTACCTCATTATTCTTTGAGCATAAATCTTACCCTCAAATAATTTATGCGTAAGAGGATCTGACAGAGGAGCAGAACAGGCTCACCAAGTGTCTCCTGCTCATTACAAGTGAATAAATAAATAGGAATACGAAACAATCATTCTCATCAAAAGGAAGTGGTGGGGTTTTTTTCCTAGACATCTCTAATAATTACTGAGGGATTAGGGGAATCTAACCACTGTGAAACTTGGCAGAGGCATGTGAAAATCAGCACAATCAAATATCCAGGATCCAGCCTCGATGGCATTATTTTCTGCCATAATAAACCTCTTCATGATTAATCAGAGGTTTTAAACTGTTGGGAGCCCAATTCTCCATGGAGATAGTGTGGGGTTAGGGGTAGGCGTGGTAGTAGGGCACAATTTTGCTATAAGACACAATTCAGGGAATCGATAAAATCTTTTGCCTCAGATCATCTGCTAACGCGTGCTCAGCCCAGTCTATAATGAGCACGCGAATGCATCGCATTGGCCCGCATGGGCAGAACACGTATGCTTTTGGTCCCATTAGCGCAGCCTGCCAACCAGCTGCGTATTCTCACCTATGACAACCTTCTTTCTTTATCAAATTTAAGAGTCAAATGCCCAGTCCAGCATCTCATTTCACTCTGGCACATAGGTTGCTGGCTCAGTGTCTCTGGGACTATGAAAGCTACTAGCTCCTCCTTGGCACCTAGAGGCTCATACTAGATGGTGACCTTAGGGAGGGCGGAGAATGCTGAATTTCGTCCTAGCCTGGTGTGGTGCTGATGGAGTGCTACATACAAAAGAATCACATCTGAAGGTCAAACCCACTGGGTAGATGCTGTGCCTTTCTGCCCAGATGCCCCTTCAGGAATAAAGGGCTTCTCTCCCCCAGGTGCTGGAAGTGCTCTCTGGTGGCTCTCAGCTGGAGCCCTCTTTGGGGATCGCGTTGCCTGAAGATAGCTTCCTTGCCAAAGATCACACCTCTCTCTCAATGACTGCTCACCACGTGGGTTTAAAGGCCCAGCCTCCTGCCCCAACACAGGGCAACTCTAGACGGCCATCCAGCTCCAGAGCTCCCCGTGGGGTCCCCTGGGGCCTTCACTGGGACTTCATCACAGCTCAGCATCTCCCTCTGCCCAATCCTGATGCCTTCTCCCTTCCACAGGTGTTAGTCCCAGGAGCACTTCCTGATTAAAAAAACAAAAACAAACAAACAAAAAAACCCTGCATGCTAATCTCAGGGCCAGCTTCCCGGGGGACCCTCCCTACTTTGGTGTATGTAAATTATCTTTGTTTTATGCTATTTAATTGGTTATACCCCAGCTTGTTAAAAAAAAAAAAATTAATTCAGATCAAGACAAAGTCCGAATAAGCAAAACCCAGTGGCTGCTGGTGCCACTTTGGGGACTGGCTGATGTACACATGGCTGATCATCAGAATGATTGGGGGAGATGCAGAAAACTTTTTAAATAGAGGCTCCCAGGCTCTCGTCCTCAATAGGATGCTCCAGTAGTGTGACCTCGAGATCAGTATTTCTGGACACCCCCCTGGTGTTCTGATATGCAGCCCTGTTGAAAATCACAGCCCTAGACGATTTTGGCATCCTTACTTACTAAGGAGAACTCAAGGTATCAAGCCCTCAAGCTGGCTCTCCCATTGCCCCAACAGAAGTGTGACAGTTATTAGTAAGTTCAGTGGATCACTTGTGCTTTCTTCTTGGCTCTAGAAGAAATGTATCTCTGGGAAAGTTTCCAGGGTGTTTTTAGTTCTGCTCTCTAACAGATGTTCTGCTCTCTAACATCTAACAGATGTTCAGGTCCAGCCAACAACTGATATGTGCTCCAGACCTAGGAGCTCTAACATCCAGCTCAACTCTGTGCTGGCTTTGGAGGAGGAGAGCAATCTGTCAGCCTCCAAAGAGGCTGGGGAGCTCAAAGCTGTGTGCCCAGATTGGTCAGCCACTGTGCTCAATGAGACAAAAGTCATGTACAAACTCTTGGGAATGTCACAGAGCTGGGGAGGCCTTGTCGAGCTTTGCCAACATGAAGCTGCCCTGGGAGGTCCACTGGAGAGCATATTCAAGCACATTAGGTCTTAGGAGCGTGCTTTGTCTCCTAACAAAGGCATGTCTTTTTGGTGAATATCAGTCAAACAAATGCTCATTCAGGTCAAATGCTCACCTTGGTGTTCTTTTGGGAAAATTGTTGAAGTTTGCCAATGTCTTTTGGACCTTACTCACGGTTTTAAATAGCTCTTTCTCAACACGACTACACCCCTACCCTCCAGTACCACCCCCACCCCCACTTCTTCATCTGATGTTCAATTGCATAAGATCTTTATCTTTAAAGCTATTAAATTAATCCTTTCCCGTGGAGACTTCAAAGACCTTTGGGGATAAATTTCCAGTGGTAGAATTTTGGTCACTCTGTCAGGACACGAGGAGACATTTTTGCACATGACATGACTTCCCAGTTCACCTTCACATCACACAGGAAAAGATACCACCTCCTAACTCAGAATCTGTCCCAGGAGGGCAGGAGAGTGTGTGGGGGGCTGATTCGTGGTGGCTGTGAGAATTCACCTGACTTCTCCATGACAGGGGTATGATAGAACAAGGGCCCAGCTGCTCTGCTTGGAAATCCATTGCCGCATTTGCGTTGAGGTCAAGCTTCCATGGGCTTCTCTCAGCCACTGAGTGTGGCAGGGACACTAAGGCAGGTCTATTCCTGGGAGACACAGAATGCTTCCGACAGCAGCTTTGGATCAAGGACTCCCCCCACGGCCATGGACAACCTTCCTCTCACTCCATAGCAATCTGGAACGCTTCCACCAACCTTCTTTCTCTATCTTTCTCCTCCACTGCGGGGTCCGACTTGCACGGAGTTTAGACAGCTCTCCGACCTCTCCCAGTTCTGCCCTGTTTTTTCCTCACAGGCAGTTCCCCTGATAAAATCCTTGAACATTTAATCCCTTCTTGGCTTCTGCTTTTCCAAAACCCAGATTAATGGACTGATCTTCCGTCCTAGCTGCCAATATCTGCCAATGTACTGATCAGTTCCTTCCACGACTACCACTGGGCATCTCAGCAGAGTAAGAAATGGTCCTTCCCATGAGGAGGTAGGATTTTAGACTCAGGAAGCTGCAAAGAAACAGCAAACACTCAATAATAATGAAATAAGAATTATAATAGCTTTAAAGATGCACAAGAGCATTTCTATCTCATTAATTTTCCTAACTAATCTATAAAAGAGGAGAAAAGGGAAGAACAATGAGTGTTTATGTAGCACCAGCTACATGCCATGTGTTTGCCTCACGATTTTTATAAAGGTGTCTACCCAGGTGAACAGACAAGGAATCGGAGGTATGAAAAGGCAAAGTAACTAACCCAAGGTCACAGTGCCAGCAAGAGATGAGCCAGTGTTCCAACTTAGGATTGTAGGACCTCAGAATCCATGCATCGTCCCACTGGGAATGACGTAAGTATTCCTACTTCAGCCTTTTGACGGCAGGATGGAGAAATGGATTTGCCCTCAGGGCTAGGCAAGCAGTGGGGCCGTTTGGGGGCTGCACAGCTCAGCCAAGGGTGACCACTTTAGACCCTTTCAAGTGTCTCTGCACCAAACACTTGTGAAAATAGACTCCCAGAGGCTCTAAACAGGAGCAATTGCTCCAGGCTCCCTGTTGAGGAATTTCTAGGGCTGGAGGCAAAGCCTGGGAGACCAAGAGGGAAGATGAGGAGTTGCCTCGTATACGTGTATCTGGGTCCAAGACAAAGAAACAAACAGCAAGGCAGGGCCGCACCCTCGTTAATAACCAGCGCATCCTCTAAGAGCCCCTCTGCCCCCGACCCCATCACCCCCCCGCTTCTGTGATTCGCTTTCCTCTAATGTTTGCCCAGATGTTCACATGAATGTGATTCAACAAGCTTGGGGTTGGGGGAATTTGGGAAGAGGTACATAATCTTAATTGCCCAGGCCCTACTCCACCGTGGGATGGCTTTGCCTCCCTCAGCAGGTGGAGAGTCTCACTCAGCCTAGTAAAAATTTCAGTCCCCTGGAGAAACTGATTTCCAGAGATTTGGGGGAAGTTTAATGCTCCCTACTTGATTGAACTTGATTGAATCTAATTCAGGAGGTAATCAAGGCACTTAGGAATGAATGACTTCTATACTCTTATTCCAGCCAAAAGTTGTTCTGTACCAAAAAAACCCATCGTGATATAGAAGCTCTTAGGAAGGTTCTATGTTTGCTATTACTAGGGAAGAACTTAGAATAAAAAGACTATTAGACCAAGGTCTTTTGCATTCTGGAATCCTTCCAAGTCCCGGTATAGCGTATTACTGTTGTCTCTAGAGCAGTGATCAATATGACTTTGAATGTGTCCCCCCGTTGTTCAACAGATTGAACACAGATTCCCCCCAATTTTATTCTTTACTTATATGTATATTTATTTATAAATTATATAAATATGCTATTGCCATTTGCTAATATTTCAAGGCACAATATATATAATCGTATCAAAGTTTGTAGAGTAGACATAAATCTATTTCAGATAGTCTTTTATCACATCAATTTTTTTTTAGCTCACATAAAAAAATCTGATAGAGTGTTAGATCTGATTAGATTGTTACTGTTTATCTCTTATAAAAGGCTTTGCTCATTCTTGGAGAAGTGTAAGTTCAGATATTCTCTTATTTTCTTTTGTACTTCATGAGTACATAGTATCTATGGTGAGACAGTTCACAGATCTCTAATTTTTCTGCATGTCTGGTACACAGAGGCGCTGACAACTTTCATCCTGGACTATCTTTCCAGGGATGTTTGTATGGCAAAGAGCCTTGGAACATAGAAATAGGGGCTCCCTAAGGAGCAAACGGCAGGTTTGTTTGCTGTCCAACATTATAAAGGTAACATCTTCCTCTGGGGCAAAGGTTGGGCAGGTTTTCCAGCTGTCCCATTATAAAAGATTTGAGTTTCCTTCACTCAGAGTTTGTTCTGCGGTGACCCAAACACACTGCATGTGCAGCATCCGCCAGGGCTGTCCACGCTGGCCCCGTGGACTTGGGGAGCAAGGGGAGGCAGGGCAAGCATGAGGCTCATGCTGCTTATTGTGCCATGAGCAATAACGTCCTTTGGCTCTGACCCAGGAGTCTTGTGTCTTCTGCCAGCATCCACAAAGTGTGGCAGGCTAGCTTGTTAGCTTACAAGTACTGTAGAATCTCAGACCCTCCACAATTTTTGACAGTATCTATAATGCATTTTTTAATTAAGCAATTAGAGCAGGAATCTTTTTTAGACACGCATCTATTTTGTGAGACTTAGTTTGGTCGAAACTAGATAATATTGTCAAACCCACCTAGCTGCACACACGCTAACTCATCTCAACACACCGACGTGAAAACCAGTGCAAGAGCCCCCGTGTCCATGTGTATTTGTTGTGAAGAGCCCACACTTCCCTGAGATAAGTGGCTTGCCTCCCAGGTCACGTGGACATTATGACACACAGACTGGGGGAAGCCATGAGTCACTCCATAATTAATAAAGCTAATCTCTTTCCTTTGTGGATAAAATATAAACTTCTAAAGAAATCCTGAAGCCTTCTCACACTCACTGTGGATGGCCTGGGCACCACCTAGGAGAACATTGCTTCTGATTATCTCTTTCTCACCATTAGTAGCCCCTTGCTAGGTATTGAGCACTTTGAATGGACTTGTCACTGAGCTGAGCACGTCAAGTGAAGTGTCGCACTCGCTTCATCCGTCTGAGCAACACCATGTCTGTTTTACATGTGAGTTAACTGTGGCTTAGATGGATTAAGTAAATCTTCATATAAACTTTGCACAAACCGAAGCAGGGAATAGCCTCTGTGGCCACAGTCTGTGCTCCAAAACTGCCTCTCTAGCTCACAAAGGGCAAGACGGGGAAGTGCAGGTGACAGAGGAGGGACAGAGCCCTCTCCATCACCAATTGTTACGCAGAGCAGTCAGTGCCTACATTGTCAAGAAAGCTTAGGGTAGGCCCCCTAGTCTTCGCTAAATGACTTTTGGTTACGAGAAAAACTTGATTAATTTCTATTTAATGAATTCTGTCTTGTTCTGAAATAATATTAGAAGAAGGAATTTAAATAGGCTCTTTGTGTTTGTGTTTTAAATACAAAGACTGAAATGTACCTTACGGATTTCCGAGAAGGGGTGAGCGATTTGGGGTAAGGGAGAGATGGGTTGCTTTAGGAAACAAAGGAAAGGAAAGCCCGTGTGACTCCATCATACTCTGGGACATACTCACACACAATCAAATGCATACATGCATGTAGGATTAAACAATTAATCCCGCTGGTTCCACGGCTAAGACACGATCAATTATCCCTCTACGCAGAGACTCCGGCAAGTCAGACGCGTTGGATCCGCGCACTTGAGCACTGTCACACTTCACGCCTGCTGGTCTTTAAAAAGATTGATCATCTCGACGTGCTCTGAGAAGACCGCCACCGCATTCCACCACTCTGTTCTGTGGTCTAAAAACAATATTTCAATGTAACAGAACACAAGGAAAGTTTCAAAAGCTGCCAGGCGATCTCCTCCTCTGAAGTTTCAGAGGGAAAATCATCCGTACTTCCAGAAGTCGGAAGAGTGCTGTGTCTGTGTGAGTGGGGAGGGAGGAGACGGGGGCCTGGCTAAGAGAGAGGGGGTGGGACGCCTGCCTTCCGGACAACAGGGATTTAAACAGCTGTGGCCATCCGTTGTACAACCTAGCCATAAAACGCCACTCAGATGCCTCATTTGTATGCTGCGGTGACGTCCTAGATGGAAATCTGTCTGGGAGTTACTAAATATATATTTGTTGGAGGCTGCAAAGGCACATGGCAGGAAAGGTTCCAGAGGATGGATGGGGACCATTGGGGGAGGGGGAGGGTGGGCGGGACAGGCGGGACGTGGGGCTGGGTAGCAGCAAGAGGAATTCTGGAATTACATTATTCGTGAGTCGTTTTTACTTTCTTTCACATCATTTGGAATCCTGTGACATTTCATTCACGGGCCGATCCTGTCTTTGTCATTCCCAAGATGACCCTGGCTCAAGAGCATTTTCTGTTATAAAGGACAGTGTTATAAATGCAGAAACAATGGACACCCACCTACCTCCTGACAACGTGTCTCACAGGAGGGTGGGCGCATATTTCTAGACCTGCAGTGGAGGAGGAAGCAGAATGTGAGGAAAGATAGCGAGATAAATAAACCAACTCACCTCTAATCCGGAGCAACATAAGTCAACAATTTTTCTTGACCACTGATCAGGAAATGTTGAAAATAGTGAATAGTAACAAGAAATATTGAAATTTTCTTATTCTTGGAATAAAGACTTTTTTAAAAATCTTTGATTATGTATCAAAATGCTCCAGATTAAAATTAGAAACAAGCATAATGAGATCATTGAATTGGCATCTAGCCCAAGCCCCTCATTTGCAGAAGAAGAACTTAGGCTCAGAGACATGAAGAGACTAGGTCACACAGCATGCCAGAACCAAAATCAGGTCTGGAACCTAAGGGCCAGTGTTAAGCGTGAACTCTTCTCTTGAAGGGCAAAATTTCCTGGAAGGATCAAAAATGAGTCTCTAACATGTCACTCTAAGTGAGTTTTCCCCTTGGCAGGAGACAGGCAGATGGCTGAAAATCTTTGGGTGCTAGAGAGGTCAAGGGCACAGAAAAGATTGGCAGGAACTCTGAAAGCAAAGTGTTCATTACTGTCGTTGTCCAGAGCACGCCACCTACAAAGTCATTTCCCCAAAGCCCTGCTACCATTGTGTTACTCTCCTGCTCGAAATTCCTCCATCAGCTCTATCCGTAAAGACATGAAACATAGCCCCGTCTTCATATCCAGTCCTGTCCCGTAATGACTCCACACTGGTCGAGGGGCTTGCTCTGTGCTGGGCACCGTGTAGACGTGGAGGGGACATGGCCGAGCAAGACGCAGTGATGAGGAGGAGCTTGTGGTGGTGGTGGGCGCAGGGGAGAGAGCTCCTGGCTGCCTTCTCTGGAAATGACATTTGAGCTGAGATCTGAAAACACGGATGAGCCAGCCCTATGAAGAGCTAAGGAAAGAATTTTCTAGATAGAGGGAATGGCAGTTTCTCCAACTGAGTGGCTAGCCAGCCAGTGCTTGCCATCCTTCTCTAACAAGGAAGTCAATGCCATTTCTGCTGCCATTTCTGTCCCCCTTTGTCTATACTCACCGTTCCTGTTTGAAGCAATATTGGGTAGTGGTTACAAATGTGAGCTCCGGGCTAAATGTGGGTCTGGTTCCCTCCCTACCGCCTGCAAGCTGGGTGGCCCTGGGAAAGTCGTTCACCTCTGTGAGCCTCAGTCTCCTCATCATTAAAGTGGAGATGCTCACAAAACCTACCTTAAGGGATCTCTGTGAAAACCAAATGAAATATTTTATATAAAACACTTATTAAAACACGTATAAAGGTCACTAAATGTTGGTTATTACCTACTCCTCAAGATCAAGCTTACATCACATCTTCTCTATGAACTGTCAACAATTCCAGCCCAAAGTGGTATTTATGTCACTGGACTTCTCATGTTTCCAGACTTGAATCCCTCTCAACCCCTATATTTTTGTGTGTGTCAGTGTTCTCTCATAGTACATATTTAGTGTTATCTCTTTTATTCATCTCCCCTAATAGACGGTGGGACCTTCTCACCATACTCGTGGCCTACCCGCATGTTGCTCTGCTTGTAGGAAGTCACCCTACATGTATGTTCCAGGTGTATGCGGACGGGTGGCCAAGGAGGACGGAGACTGAAAGGAGAGACAAGGCTCATCCCAGGTCCATGATCACCATCCGACTGGTGCGGCCAGACTCTAAGATGGGCCCCAATGATCCAATTCTCCCGGTCTTCATGTCCTTGTAGAGGTCTCTCCCTTTCAGTGAAGACAGGACCTGTGACTTGTTTCTGATCAACAGAACATGGCAAGGGTGACAAAACACCATTTCCATGACCAGGTTGCATAAGGGTATGACTTCCATCTCACTAGCAGACTCTGAAGCAAGTGACCGCGTTTTGGAGATGCCTGTGTAGCAAGGAACTGAGGGTGGCTTCTGGCCAACAGCAAGAAAAGAACTAGATCTTGCCTGCAGTCAAGTGAGAGAGCTCGGAAGAGGATTTTCCCCTTGCTCAAGGCTTCCGAGGAGATGCAGCTATAGCTGACACCTTATTTGCGGCATCATGCGAGACCCCAAAGCAGAGTACCCAGATAAGTTGCTCGTTTATTTCTGACCTGTAGAAGCCATGAGATCATACATGGGCATTGTTCTAAGCCATTAGCGGTCATTTGTAGTAAGTGCTTGGTAATTGGTTGTGCTGCAATAGATAAATACACCTGTTGAGTAACCTGGTGAGATACCTGTATCTCTCAAAACCATAAGGGACCTTCTTTGTGCTGAGGGCTGGAGTAAGGACCGGGTCTGCAGTAGCAAGCAAGACAGGCAGTATCCTACTCCCATGGGGCCTCCAGTCCAGCCTCAGGCCCAATGGGATATTGTTCTCACCCTGCTGGTTGCACAAGGAACTTAACAAGTTTCAAGCCTATGCATGAGAAGGTCAACTAAACAGTAGGTAGAGAGAAAAAAGCCAGAGCCATTCTGGAAGCTCTTAGGAAGGGAAATCAAATCAAACAGATGGGGGCTTTCAACATAAGCAGATGCATTTAGGTTTTTCATTTTTTTTTTTTAAATACTGTGCTTTTAAAATAAAGGCAAATGTGGGGCTTCCTCTAAGAAATGAGTATATGACATGGAAAGGTATTCTGTAACCAAAGCACATTCTGTTTATCTCTGGCTCACACTGGAAGCTCTCTCGCTTTTTCGAAAAGGGAGCATGATTATAGTATCCTTTGAAGTGAAGGGTACTGGGATGTTATCTGTAGGTATGACGGGCTCATTCTGGGCTACATAAAGTTGCCCCTGTGAGAGGCCTTCTTTCTCCAACTAGCCCCGCACAGACTACAAGACCACTGTCAGGAAGGATGGCTCAGTGTCCTGACCTCCAGACCCCCAACCCCCTCTGTGTCCTTTACACCCGATCCCTGCCTTCCTCCTGTAGGTAATACCGTCCCCGCCCCCATAGACACCACTTTCGTGCTCACCTGCAAGTCTTGACTCCACCTGTTATCTTCCTCATTAGTACTCGGCGGCCTGTGTAAAAGAAGTCGTAGCCCTCAGAAAAACAAAACTCGAGCCAGGCGTGGTGGTGCACACCTATAGTCCCAGCTACTTAGAAGGCCAAGGCGGGAGGATCAATCGAGCCCAGGACTTCAAGACCAGGCTGGGCAACATAGTGAGACCTCATCTTTAAAAAAAGAAAAAAATAGAAAAAAACCTTGTCTGCGTTCAAGGCTAAGTGAAGGTCTCAAAATTCAATAACCTGTCAGCCTTCCCTAGAAACAAGATGGAGGCAGCAGCTCTCTTCTTTGGGATGCACATCCACACGTACTCTTAACACTTACAGAGAAAGGGCAGGATGTTGTCTTGAAGACAACATTTGGTAGGATTCACCGACTGCTTCAAAATTCTAGCTCAGCCACTCATAAGCTGTGTGGCCTTTGGGAAATTATTTAACCTCTCTGGTTTCTGATTTTTAAACGGGGACAATAATAACACCTACTATTAGAGTTGCTCATAGAGACCATATGAAATGCTTAGAATGGTGTCTGGCGCATGGCAAGTGCTCAGCGAATGTTAGCTACACTGTTAATGTAGCAAAAGAAACAAACAAAAACAGTTTTCATTTCTGATTACATTTAAATTGATTGGGACACAACCAGACAAAACAAAGAAGACTTAGACTTTCCCCGTTTGGGTTGAGTCGGGGAAAGGCATGAATTAATTTGTCCTCGGAGCCTTTGCATTTGATTCAGATCCTCCTTGACCCTTGTCTTTCCCCAGCTCTCTTCCCCTGCTCCCCTCTTGGCCAAGGGCCCTCAGGCAATACCCCACCTGGGGTCACCTCTCCAAGTCTTAGATTTTACTGTCCCGCTTCCTTCCCCATTACATCT
This sequence comes from Indri indri, assembly GCA_004363605.1. Lineage (NCBI taxonomy): Eukaryota > Metazoa > Chordata > Mammalia > Primates > Indriidae > Indri > Indri indri. Next base: position 25,034 of record RJWJ010016584.1, read on the forward strand.
CTCCTCTCCCGTGTCCTTGTCCTTGGGGCTTTTGCTAGCATCTGATCAACTAATTTGTGCCAAAATGTTAATCGCTCTTGGTTTAAATCAATCATTCTCAGTTTTTTTTTTAAAGTAAATGTATCTCCACACCTTGCCTATGAAATGCATGATAAGTTCCCATTAGCAACAACATCCTTCACTGCCCCGGTGATTTCAGCTCAGTGTGGGAAAGGGAGGGGTAGCATACACGACCACCCCCACCCCAGCCCGAGCGGTGTCTCGCCCACCCGCTCCTGCCACTGAGAATCACAAGTGCTGCCTCCTAGACTTGTCTTTTGGCAAATACCTTCAATGACTTAACCCAAATAATATCTGACAAGGAAAACTTAACATTCTAAGCAGAACCATACTTGAGACCCGGAAGGGAAGGTTTTCAGGGGGTAGGTTGGGAGAACACACACCTGGTCATTCTTCTAATCACACACATAACCTGTCCTCTCCAACCACCTCCAGAGAACCAAGCAACTGTCTCTTAGCTTCATTATCCTCTTGCTTTCAGATGAAATATTAGATGAGATCTTCAAAGCCACCCTCAGCTAGTATGTTCAGAGCTGGCCTTGGGGAGAATGTTGCATCTTTGTTTATGAGTAGGAATGACTCAGAAATTCTGCTCTCCTCTTATTCAAGGCAGAGGATTAACTGATTAATTGGCTGGGAAAGGCTGGATGGGTTTTCTGTTCCTATACTTAGCCAACCAGGTCAGGGTGACTACCTACAGTCACAGGCGGCCTATCCCAGGAAGTCATCTTTGTCCCCAAACCTCAGTCTTCATTGGATGATCCTAAAATGCAAATTTTCCAAGAAGGAGATATACCCCATGCTAAACTTGGGGGAAAAGCATGGTCATTGAGTGGTATACATGTGTGGGAGATGAGTGACAATCACCTGGCAGGATATATCCAATTTCCAGTATTGACTTCTGGTCTCCATAAAACCATCTAGATGTTTACTATTTTAGCATCGAAATGAAGTCTTTCTTTCAGTTCAATCTAGGCAGTTACATAAGTGTTGCTTTGAAATATCCTGTTAATGGTGCAATTACTGTGCATGCATATGTATATATGGATGGACAGATGTACTAAAAATCTACTAGAACAGTGGTTCTCAAATGTTGCCATGTATTAGAATCAGGCTCTATCCCAGACCAATTAAATGAGATTCCCTCAAGCACTGGTAATTTTAAAGTTTCCCAGCTGATTTCGATGAGCTGCCAGTTTGAGAACCAAGTGCTAGAATAGAAGAAAGAGATCTGTTGAACAAACCAAAACACAAAACAAAACAAAAAAAGATTTCATTTCCAATGAAGGCTTATCTCTAAGATCCTTTTCAGCTCCAAGTTTCTATGATTAAATAAATATTTGTTGATTTACAAAAAAAAAAAAAAAATGCATCTTCTAGACTATCTTTTGCACCTGGCACTTGCAAAAATATGAACAAACAAAAAAATCTTTTAGTTCAGAAAACATAGTCCCTAGACGAGAAATTTTTAGGCTTGCCAAAGACAAGTTCTGAGAATTTCCCAATTTTCCTACAAGCTGGTCCTGTCTAGTCTCACGCAAACATTCTTAGAGGTAAATTGATTTATTTAGAGAAGACGCCCTAACACGGACAAGCAAAGACTTTCAAAATGGGAGGACAGATGGAAACCAAATTCCCCAGCTAAGGGCTGGGTCCCGCCTGTTGAATTTGTGTAGGTGGGAGGTCTGGGGGCTCAAATCGGGCTGCTGGAAGCATCATTAATTTCAATTAGGTGGAAGATGTTCGCAGTGGATTGCTCCAGTGACAGCCATTTCAGGATGTCCCGCGCGCGCGCGCGTGTGTGTGTGTGTGTGTGTGTGTGTGTGTGTGTGTGAGTCCCAAGGATACTGCTAATGGAGTTTAAGGTCCTTTCATCTCAACAGAGCCTTTATTAAGTCTCCTCACGTCCGTAAGTACCTGTAGCTGCCCTGTTCTCTCTTAATTCATTTTCTGTGCCACATTCAAGAGTATTTGGAATCTCTGCAAGAACAAATAACCTCTGAACTCTGATACACGTGTAATCTGCCAAGGTCCACCCCTCAACTCCAGACTGTCCCCAAACGCGGCTGAAACGACATCAGAAAGCATCAGTGTTTCCTGTAATCCTTTTGCCAAAGACAATGTACCAGACGTGTCGCATTTTCCTATTTCAGCTGTGCCTGGCATTTCTTTCCCTCCAGTGACTGGGGCGAGAGGTCAAGGGAGACTCTCAAGGTGACAGATTTATTAAAGAACAAATGCAGTTATTTTAGCTCCCACAGCTCAGCACTAACCACTGGGTTATCTACTTTCCTTCTCTTCTTTGTTTTGACTCAGCAATGAGTGAAGACTTTGTATTCGATGGAAAACACACGCAATTGAAAGTTCTTACGTTAACATTTCTTTGTGTTAGGAACATTCCCATTCCACTCTTTTAGTTATTTTAAAGTATATCCTGACATATTGTTGGTTATAGTCACCTTGTTGTGCTATCAAATATTGTTCATCCTAGCTAACTATATTTTTGCACCCATTAAATGCTGAGGTGATGGATACCCCAATTACCCTGATTTGATTAATTCACCTTGTATGCCTGTATCAAGACATCTCACGTACCCTGTAAAGACATACAACCATCGTGTAGCCATAACAATTAAAAATTTTAAAAAGTGATTAAAGTGGTAAAAAAAAAAAAATTCCTTACGTTCAACAGTTGTGTGACCTTGTGCCTCAATGGCCGACACTGTAAAATAGATGATTCCTTAGCAAGCTCTAAATTCTTCTATTCTAATAAGAGAAAGAGGTAAAATTGGGGTTATTTATATTGCTAAAGCCCCTTCTGACTCACCTCCCTCTTGACAGTAAGATTGTGGCCCTAACGTCAAACAGACAGCTTTCCCAATACTGGGTAGAGGCTCCTGGCTTTATTAGGGCCCAGGAAGACCAAGAACTTGAGAGACAAGTGCAATACGCTCTTCCCACTTTCTGTGCAAACTATCAGGAACCAGAAACACTGGGGACACTTCTCCCTCTCGTAATTACTTGGGAAGGAGTGTCATTGCCTCAAGCGTAATTAACAGCATTTTAATTCATTCTCTCTTTTTAGGCTGTTCACATACTTGCTATTGCAAGAAGGAGCACAGCATTAGGGTGTGTTATCTTTTTAAAATGAGGCCAAAGATGTTGACTATGACCATCCCCATAAGGAACCCTGCTCTAAGCTTAAACACAGGTTGGGGAAAGCACGGTGAGGTCGTGATGAAATGTGGCTCACCTGCCATAGCCCTGCACTCCCTCACTGGTACACCAGCAGTGTGTAGCTGTGCTTATCCAAACAATCGCCTGCTTGTTATCTGTCCAGCAGGGAAAGATACCGCAAATACACCAAGACAAAGTTATACAGTGACTCAGGGGGCTTTGGGATGGCTCCTCCAAGGTGCTACCCTCCTACCCCACATCCTTTTTATTTCTCACTAAGGCCAACACATCTCCTTACATACCCTGGCAGCCATACTCATCTTCTCTGGCCCAAATTTTAACGAAGAAAAAATGTTCCTGTGCCTTTGCTTATGAAGCACGCTGCATGTTATTCCATAAAGTGGAATGTGATGGTCTCCTTCCCTAACATGTTTCCAGCTCCCTTGACATCTTTCCTTCACCAAAAATACACAAAAACACACACCCATACACACGCGCATGCATACACTGACTTCACAGAAGCAACTACTTCTGTCTGGCTTTTAATTTCATACTTGACGGTAATGAGTTATTTTATACAGAAGCAGCAAAATGTGAAACTGACATTGGTTGAAATTTAGGGCATCCTGCTTTCCTATACGTTATTCTTAGCTTCTAAAATATTCATAACCACTTAAAGATGATTTATAGATACATATCTAGAATTGTATCCTGGTAATAAGTGCTTTACATATTTGTATTTTTCAGAGTATAGATATGTTTGGTAGCAATTGGAGACCAAAATGCAGTGAGATATTTGTATGTGTTAATTATGTAATATAAATACACACATTATATATACATACATATTGGCCAAAGCTCTACAATGAGAGATACCATGTCAAAAAGCAGTAAACTGTCAGGAATCTATGCATATAAATAGTTTTTAGCAATAGAATATTATCAAGGCATTCTTAACTACATTTGGCATTTTTGGAGCAAGAAAAATGCTGGGGTTTCATTAAACTGCAGCGCAAAGGAAATGGAGAATTTGGAGCCTATACAGAAATGTCCTTGAAATGAATAGATTGCATAGAAAAGCTGAAAGGTATGTTCATGAAAAATCAACCCCTTCCTCCAAAAAACCTCAATTTATTTTTAAGTGCCCAGAAATTAACATAAAAAAATGTAGTAAATAATTAAGAGTATGTTTAAATGTCATATACAACATTATTCATGATGAAAGTGAAGTTCATAAAAGATTCATTTGTTTTCTTATTCATGTGAAATAGCAAGATCAAACAGAGTGAAAAACTCTATTTTTGTGATCTATCTCAATTGTGTACATTCTTATTTGATTCTAGGAGAGTTACAGTGATGCTTAGTTATTTACTGCTAGAAAAATGTGTTTTCCCCCAATAGAAAAATTGCTAAAACATATAGCAAATTGAAATTATAAATGATCCTTACTATGAAACACCCAGGAAATATTTTTCCTGTATGCTAAGTGCCAGGATATCACCCCAGGTACCTCATTTAAGCCAGCCAATCTGTGCTGTTCTCTGAAAAGAAGAATGCATTTCTGGGAAATTTGCCATTTGAAATTCCAATGGTTGCTTATCCCCTTCTGAGGCTAATGGTGCCAGTTGCTGAGAAAACAGGTCTTCTTGGCTGGCCAGAGGACGTAGCTCTTTCTCTGTGTTGCTGCAGGATCAAGGATCAACTTTGAGACACTCATTGTCCTGGAAAATTGGTGTATTGTGAGCCTTCTCATACTTGGCATCCAAGAGCTATAATCCGTATTGCTTGTTTTTTGATCCCAGGGAAGGTGCTGATAACGGTTTTGAAGTCAGTGTGTGCTTGCTCCCAAAACACTCACATTACAAAGGACTTGAGGTCTGGCTAGCTTGTGGGGAGACTTAGGGAAAGAATTTCTCAAGACAGAGCCAAAGAAGAGGGGCTGGCTATGCCTTTCAGTTGTGTTTTAACCCCCTAGCCTCCTTTCTCTCTCAACTCTACTGATAAGGTACATTAATTCGGAGATACGCTCTCTGTCTTGGGTATGTTCTCTTGGACTCTGTGCTGGACCCTTGAAGATGATGCTGAAAATGCATCTAGGAACGGATCTCAATTTCTGTGCCTGCACTGCATGTCAGATTTGGCCAGAAACAAAATGGCTCACTTGTCTCAAGACGAGACTCCGTGGTAAGCATCTGGCTGCCAGAAGCAGCTGTCAGATCTGTGGACGCCAACGGGAATCAAATTGTCTCCAGAGCGCAAGACCTAATTTTCATTGATGACCTAAACACTTTCTCCAAACCCTTCTAAACGTGAAACTCAAAGCCTTTCTCTCTAGGAGTACTGAAACAGAGAGCGTGTTAGATGGAAGAAGTTGAATTGCAAGGTTTTAGAACAAGACGATAATTTCGAAAGACCTGCGGCGTGAACAGTGAAGAAATGTGGTGTAGACCAGAGCTCTCCACCTGAGCAATTGGTGTCTACTCTCTGATGATAAACTCTGACCTGCTCAGTTGCAGCCATGAACATTCTCCCCTCCCCGTGACAATGATCTTTGTCCCTCTACCCGCTTCCTCCTTCACAAAATAGCAATACAAATTTTATCATTGACAACTATTCACTAAGTATCTATTATGTGTCAGGCAGCGTATGTATGCTATCAACAATGCTCACATAGATCGTCCAAGGGAAGTAAAACTTTCCTCTTTTTACAATAAGAAAATTAAGACTAAAAGAAGTTAAGTAACTTACCCAAGACCACAGAGCTGGTAGGTAGCATAGCTGGTTTCAAGTCAACTGAGTTTCTAATTGTCTGTCTGAACCCAGCGGGCAGTCTTAACCACTGTACTATATCTACGTCTCCATAGTGTACATACAAAACCTTTATTCTAGCTACTTCTCTCCATCTCTGCTCAACAGTAGCAGCTAAGGGCCATCTCCACCCTACCTGAGACCCCAAACCCAGGTCTGTCTGATGCCAGAGACTTACCATTTTCCACCAAATTTATACTGTCCAACACAGTAGCCACTAGCCGCAGCACGTGGCTACTGAGTACTTAAAATAGGGCTGCTCCACCTGGAGTTCTAATTGTCAAATATGCACTGATTTCAAAGATTTAGTATGAAACAAAGAGTGTAGAATAGCTCATTAATAATTTTTATTTAATATTGATTTTATGTTGAAATGATAGTATTTTAAATATATGGGGTTAAATAAGTTATTAAAATGAATATTACCTGTGACTTTCTTAACCTTTTTAAGTGCGACTGTGAGACAATTTAAAATTACATATGTGGTTCACGCTGTATTTCTATTGGGCACTAAGGTCATTCGGTGTCTGCAAGGAAGGGTGTAGCGAGAAGCTGCTGCCAGCCTGCTCCAGAAACTTTACTATCCCTGTCACTCCAAGCCCTAACCCTCACCCCCACCCCCCTGCCTCAATATCTCAGAAAGTAATTGCTTCCCACAAAAATATTGGGAGGCCCTTACACATCACAGAATCTCAAGACTAGAAGGAAACTTTCAAACTTTTATGCACCTGAAACCACCCAACTAGCACTTTCATAAGCTCTACTATGGCATGGACATCATGGTAGATCACATCACTGTTCCAAAGAGTCAATGCCCTCTATACTTCAGACTTCCCTGCCCCATACATGCCAAGCTTGGGCATAGGACTTGTGCCCCTCCTTGTGGGCAGACTATACCTCTCTACCCTTTTTAACTCAGGAATGGCCATGCGACTTGCTTTGGTCAATGAAATATATGCACAAATGTCACTTCTGAAATGTGGCTTTAAGAACCAAGTCACGGTTTGCTCTGGCTCTCTTTTTTCCCTGACACAAGACCTGCTGTGTGCCAGGTAAGGGCCGGTCTTATTACTACCTTCCCAGGCAGAAGAAACATCCCATCTTTTGATAGCCTCGACTATTAGAAAGATCTTCCTCGTACCGCACCGAATCTACTTCCTGGGACAAACCTCTTCCTGTGCCACAAAATGGTCTCCCTTCTAGCTGTCAGCACAAGTCAGGGAGTGAAAAGCAGAAAACCAGGTCTTGGCTAAGGTCAGATAGGAGCAAAAGCAAAAGAGGTCACTGAGGGGTCCTTCAGAGAGTAGGAAGACGCAGACTTGAGGGAGGACTAGGGACCATGTGCCCAGCAGGAGGGGAGAACATAAAAGGCTGAGCCAAGGAGATAGGCTGCACTCAGAGCCACAGGGGCAAATGAAGAAGAAAAGCAGAGGCAAGAACGAAGTCCATGCACGGTTGGTTTGCTGGAAGTTGTCAGGATGGCATGGTAGCACGATAAGCTCACGATGGACACTGTCCCACAGTAGAGGCTCTGGCAGCACCAAAGACCCCATACTCTGAACTTGACATTGCCGCCTTCAGTCATTTACCTGCTGGCGTCACCCTTGGAACCACACGGTAAAGTTTGCTCCTTCTGCAACGTGACAGTCCTCCGTATACTTGTAGACAGCTTCATTTGTCACCTGAGCTGACTAACACTGATGCTCGCCTTGCAAGCCAGCTGGAAGTGGCATGGCGAGGTGGTTCGGAACTTGCATTTCAGTGCCAGGTTACATCTGGGTTCAAATCTTGACCCCACCAATTGATAACTGTGTGACCTTCTGCAATACTGAACCTCCGTAACCTCACTTATCTGTAAAATAAGCATACTCCCGACCTTGTAGGGCTGTTGTTTTGAAGATGAAATGAAATACTATAAAGTGCTTTCTACTTTATCTGCCCTTCGATAAATGGTAGTCATATATTTTTCTCTGGTAAAATGAAAGGAAAAGTAGACAGTGAAGATTGATCACGGGGTGGCAACCACATCGGTAGTGCACACAATGCTTCTAAGGACTCATTTAGGGTCTTGCAAAGTGCTGGGTCCTTATATTTTAGGACCAAATCATCTGGTATTGAAATTTTGCCACGGGATCCCTTAAAAGTTCATTAGAGGTAACTCAAAAAAGGGTTGTTTTCCTTATTTCTATTTGTGTCCTGTTTTCTGTTGTATTTCCTTATCTAATTTCTCCCTTCTCTTTTACTGACGTCCGTGCTGAGAAGCAGCGCCTTACAGGACCAGTGCAGCCGGGGAGTGGAGCCATTCCACAGCCCATTTCCTATAAATATGTGAAGGTGGAAGAAGCGGAAGGGGAAGAGAACACTCATCACGTGCTGTGCAGTCGTAAGGTATCAGAAATGCTGCAATGAAACGTGTCCAGCCATCCAGCCAGCTCGGGATTCTGCCCTGACACCCAAGCCTGTCCTTCCCCAAGTCACCTTGAAAAGTCTGGGTCTGCCTCCAACAACCGTGGTTCCCCTTAAGATCCTACTAAGCCCATGAATAGAGAATAATGCGTGGTTTTTAAAAACATTCCTACCTGAGTGTGTGTGTGTGTGTGTGTGTGTGTGTGTGTTTGTGTGGAGAGAGAGAGAGAGAATGAGAATGAATCTCTATTGGACCTCTTGAAACCACTGTGCAGTGTTTGAGCTTATGCTCTCCTTTCACCAGGTCTACCCAATCCTGTGAGCAGGGGCTCTGGCTGTCTGTTCATTCCCTCTGTCAAATACCCTTCTCCAACCTTCTCCTGGGTGGCGATGTTTTATTGAGACCCAGCGACCACTGCACTGGGTGGTGGGGTACAGTGTGGTCGTTATTTCCCTTTCTGGTGACATTCAGGATCCAACCCTCCTTCTGGGCCCTACCATATTCTTCTCACAGCTCCAGTCTACAATGATTTGTATACAAATTATGCACGTATGCAAATAATATAGCTGCAAATACTCCAACCTTGGGTCCTATAGCTCCGTAGGTATACCAAGGATCTTATGTTTATATAATCCATTTTGTAACATATTTCCAAATTCCTAACCCAGTTTAAAATGTCTCAGCTATCACCGTTTGTTAACGGAAGTTATTCCCCAATTACATTCTGCTTACCTTCAGGGGGTACAATAAAATAAAGTGCCTACATTTTTGTGAAATTAGGGTTTTTAATTCCCTTGTACCACCTTCAATTAGCCCATTTTCTGTCTTTATTCATTACAGATTTTTAAACTCTGATA
>RJWJ010016585.1:0-34263 GCA_004363605.1 Indri indri
TTTATCCATGCACTAATTTTCTCTGTCTCCCCCTAAAGAATATAAGCTCCATAGGAGCACAGCCTACATTCTCACTACTTTATCCCCACACTTGACACATATTAGGTGCATAATAAATGGAAACTGAGGTTAGTATGAAGCCAAGACATTGGGGCAGAGAAATTGCAGTAAGTAGCTGTTTATCATGACTGGCTACAATTATGATAATGATTACTATTTTAAGTAAGCATCGATAAACTTTACTCTGTAGCTGACATTAAAGAAATCCATAACACACAATGCTTATAATTATTTGCATATGTGATAAAATAAAGAGAACTAGAAATCAGGAATAACTGATAAGTGATCACACCTTACAATATTTTTCGTTGTCCTCTTAGAAATGATGGAGCCTAGTGGAAGGAGAGGAGGGCAGGTGAGGTCCCTGTTGAATGTAGAGGTGGACAGAAGGTTCTCTTGATGCATGGGACAGAGTGGGAGAGGGCTTTCCCTCAAGAATTACTCACTTCCTAGAGATTAGTTTGCCTTATGTTCATCTGTCTAGGGTGTGACAGCTAATTCATTTTCTCTTTAAAAGGAACTGCAATTTGTCAGAGGTCTTAAAGCTTTGCTCCTAAATCTTCCATTTCACTCTTATTGAATGTTGATTTTTCAATTCACTCTGAAAAGATATGGCAGATATTTTCAAACCCACCTTTTTTGAAACCTTGATTTCTTTAGAAATGTGTGTTATGACATATAATTATATCCAGGCCTCTGGTTGATTCTTCCAAGGCTGGGGAGAGGAGACTAGGGTGATACTTTATTAGACGACAGAAGCATCTGTTCTTCATGAAATTCTGGACAGTAGAAGCTTAGTGATCCTCTCCTAATATGTAACTAAAATAAAAGTTCGTGGTAGGCTTTTCCCCTTTGTGGCAGGTTGTTGTAGGCATTCTTCAGTGGGATTCAGATTATTAAATACATCTAGGAAAATCTGTTACTAGCAAGAGAGCTGAGGAATATGCTTCATCTGCAACTCACAAAAGGTCTCAATAAAAACGATTTTGGTATTGTATCTGATAGGTCAGATTAATTTATACTTGAATATGGAAGAATGGACCCAATCTCTGTATATACTATCTTTACCCTTATGCTGGGTAAAGAAAAGTTATGTATGTTATTTTATTTATTTATTTTTTGGTCTATTTTATTTTAAGGTCTATAATGAATACATAATTATGCAGTTCTTCCTTTTTAAAACTTGTTCTCTCACATCATCCATCATTCTAACCACCTTTTTTTTTTTATCGCAAGGTATTATGAAGGTACAAACATTTTGGTTACATTTTATGTCTTTGCCTCACCCAAGTGAGGGTTAGAGGCATGCCTTTCCCCTCTACAATGCTCACCATGTCTTTTAGCTGTGGGTTTACCCCCCAGCCCCCTAATCCTTGGAGAATATTACTGCCATGGGAGCACCCTAGTGTTCATCAGTTAGTACCAATTTGATGGCAAGTACAAGTGGAGCCCATTCTTCCGATCTTGTGATGCCTCACTTTGGATAATGGGCTCAAGTTCAATCCAGAAAAATATAAGAGGTGCTAGATCACTGCCGTTTCTTATAATTGAGTAATATTCCATTGTATACATGTACCAAATTTTAATAATCCACTCATGAATTGATGGGCACTTGGGTTGTTTCCACGACCTTGCAATAGTGAATTGTGCTGCCATAAACATTTGGGTGCAGATGTCTCTATTATAGCATACCTTTTGCTCTTTTGGGTAGATACCTAATAGTGCTATTGCTGGATCGAATGATATTTCTGTTTTTTAGCTCTTTGAGATATCTCCAAATTCTTTTCCACAGAGGTTGCACTAATTTGCAGTCCCACCAGCTGTGTAAGAGTGTTCCTGTCTCTCCACATCCTTGCCAGCATTTGTTGTTTTGGGATTTTTTGATAGAGGTCAATCTCACTGGGGTTAGGTGATATCTCGTTGTGGTTTTGATTTGCATTTCTCTAGTGATTAGAGATCTAACCACCTTTTTTATTATGGAAAATATTTTCAAAAATTTCTCCAATATATTTAATAATATATACCTCTCATCTGATATAGATCACCTCAGAAACATCTTGCAGATGTCTCATCTGGGTGACCTAGATGATAAGAAAGATGCCCAGTACCTTCCAAATAAGCCTAGAGAAGTTAATTTTTCCAAATCACTCACTGTCAGTGAAGATCCTTCGCTCCCAAAGCTTCTGACTTGTGAAGAGAAAGTCTCCAATTTATAGTTTATATAAACATTGATCCTTCAAGATATTCTTGTTACTAAGACCCGGCACATTTCAATAATTGATTCCTTGGACAAGATGACTAGGTGACTTTTTTATATTTGATAACCACGACTTTTATATAATAAATAAATTTTAAACATTATTTTTAACATTTTTTTTAATCATTTGAGTAAGGAGGATGCCATCTTATTGCCTTTGTTTTACTGTTTAGAACATGTGCAAAACTTACAAATTGATACACAATAAAAATCATCCTTAAAACAAAGCCTTCCCTATTTAAGTACCGTAGAGAATGGAACGTCACTACCTAAAATCAGGAGTCTAACTCATTAACCACTTAAATTTTCAAAAAAGTCACTCCATCAGGCTGAATATATTTGAAATGTTTGCATTTCATGCAGGGCTTTGATATGGCTATAGTTTTGGCTTAAAAGGCTGATGATTTTTATGCTTCTCACATTCAGAATCTTTCTGTGTGTGTATATGAAGAGCTCCCATTGATTTCAAATATTCCAGGTTACAAAAAACAAATAAATATTCTTACACATTAATTCACTATTCTGGGATCAAAAATACATATATGTACAAGCAGGACAAATAAAGGGAAATATAATAACTTTCATTTTTAGTTCTCTTTCTTCCTCTTGTTCTATTTCATGGTTTCTCTTCTATTTTTGTTCTAATCAACAAACACAACGTTTACCTCTTAGTTTCATCTGATTCTGGGAAATTTGTGGGATTATCACACTGCTCTATCATAGGAGAGATAACTAAAGAAAAGCATATCATTTTTCAAAACAACAAGATTTTGGAGCTACTGACTTAATAAAAATTCATTCATTTTCAGTTAATGTTGATGTTTCCTGAAAAAAAGGAAATTTCATTTTCTCCTCCACCTATAAGTATTTTCCACTACTTATTATTCTCCTAGCTTCATGACTGTGAAAATTACCAAAATTGTAAATGGTTAGTTTATTCATCAGGTTATTTTCTCAAGCTCTTATAATTTTACTAAAAAAAAAAAATAATGGAGCAGTTATAACATCAGTATTACTAAATGTAATGGTTCATTTAGAAATTTCTAAATTTAAATCTTATCTTGAAGAAAGCAGTTTATAGGCTACCTACTCTGTGAATCTTCTCAGTCCTCTCCACCCTGGTATACATATTCACAGTTGATTTTTTTCTATTGCTTACTGAATATACTTGTGTAGCACTCATTATACTGCTTATGAAAGTTCATTTTCATGTTTGGCTTCCTTATAATTCTGAGCTCCTATCTATATCTATACCTAGCAATGCCTAGCATGTACTGGGCGATAAGTAAATGTTTGCTAAAACAAGTGTTTTAATTTCTCTAATTTCATTTTTTCTGAATATAAAATTATAAGCCTTATCGTAGGGTATTTGTAAAACACCTAAAAATATGAAGAACATTTATTACTTTTAATTCTATTATCCTTAAAAAGCCACTGCTAACATTAATGCCTTAATTTTTCCTAATCGAATTTTATTTGTGGGTTAAGATGAATAAACAAGGTCTTCTACAACCTCAAAATGTTTCTTTTTCCTGTCCTTAACTGTGTAATTTACATCTTACTTAAATTTTATATTTTTTGAAGTTTCTGTCATTTGCTGGCTCTTTTGCAGTTGTTTAGGGTTGATTTTGCCTGCCTTCGTTCATTCATTTATTTTCCTGCAATAAATATAAATATTCATTGACCTCCTGCTATGTTTTAGATACTATGCCAGGCCTTGGGAACATAATATTGAGTAAATACACATCTTTGCCTTCATAGAACTTAGGAGAGCAAATTATAACAGAGAGTGTTTACTGAAGGAAAGAGTTAGAATTCAATTGAAAACATGAATCCATTCCTAGGTGACAGACAAAAAGCAAACATAGATAATTTGCAATGTTCATAATCTATGCAGCATTCAAGAGTTGTCAGTGTTTGAACGTCTGCTGGTGTGTATGTGTGTGTGTGTGGGTGGGGGCGTGGGGTATGTGCCCTAAGGGTTTAAAACATTGAATGTTAACCTTTCAATTCCACTATTTTATATGTAGAAATCATATTTTTAGTCCATATACTTTTAAAAAGTTGAAAACAAATTGAAACCAAGTCAATCTCAGAAAATCAGATAGAGATCTGCAAATGAGAGCTACTTTTCTAATGTAACATTCTTGTCACAATAGAATTGATAAAAGAAACACTTATCATTTTATTTCTTTAAAAAATTTTCTTTCAGAAAAATTTTTCAAGCTGAAATTTTTAAGTGAAATTTCCCAACTAATGTTAAAAATCCAATAATAAAGAGGAAAGAGAAGTGAGGGCAAGAGGGCTTAAATTGAAACCATTTATATGGATTTTCAAAATTGATTATTAAATGGGGTGCTACTCATCTGGTCAATGTGACAAGTGGACGTGCAAAGTTGGTATTAATAAATGAAAAATGTTTCTTTTAATTAAATCTGAGAAAGAAAATAAATTCCAAATAACAAAATATTCTGAATGACTTAATGGAGAAACAAATATCAAAGAACGACTTTAAAACAACTTGCTTTCTTGTTTTTGTTGTTTAAGGGCTTTCTTGTAGGAAATGTAGTGATTAAATACTTTAGAGAGTGATTTTTTATGTTGTTTTGAAAATAAGTAGAACACTTCAAGAATTATTTGTAGGCAAAAAGTAGCATATATATTTTTGGGTTGTATAAAGGCAAGTAGGCACTCATGATAAAGTGTCCATTTTCATGTTTACAACTTCTGACTTTAAAATAAGCTTTATCTTTAATATACATGATTTTATTTTTTCGTGATGTTATTTAACATTTGTTTGCTATTATCAATACAAAGAACACAATAGGGAGATAGGTAAAATCTTGAAAATATCTTACGTAAAGGTCAACAGAAATGATATTGCCTTAATCTTTCATTTTTGATTAACTTATTTTTTTTTTCTTTTCTAAGCAGAGTTTTATGGAAATATAATACACAGGAGAGTTCACAAATTGTAAGTCAATTTCTACAAACGAACCTATTCATGAAACCATCATCCATATTGAAGAAGTACCAGAGGTTTCATCATGCCCCTTCTAGACATTTATCTCCCCACAAATGTAGCCATTTTTCTGACATCCTTTTCCATAGATTAATTTTGCCTGCTTTTGAACTTTATATAAATCAAACAGTAAGTTATCTATTATATCTGGCTGTTGTCACTCAACATTTTGTTTGTGAGGTTTATCCATGTTTTTGACCATTGCGATAGTTCTTTTTTTGCTGGAGAGCAGGGATGGGAAAATTTTTTTATAAAAGGTAAATATTGCAAATATTTAATATTTTGGTGGCCGTATGGTCTCTGTTGCAAGTACTCAACTCTGCTGTTGTGACATGTCATAACGTGGGAGCAGCAATGAATGGGCACCTCTGTGTTCTAGTAAAACTTTATTTTCAAAAGCAGACAAGGGACCAGATTTGGCCCAAGGCCATAGTTTGCCAACCCACTGTGTAAAGTATTCTATTGTGAGAATATACCAATTTATTTCCCCAGGCTACTTTTGATATTGTTTTTAGTTTGGTTAATGATGCTAAAAAACATTTTAGTGCATGTCTTTGGATGCACTTATATATGTATTTTGGTTGTGTTTATACAAAATTATGTAATTGCTGGGTCACAGAAAGAGCTTAGGTTCAGCTTGAATAGATACTATTGAATAGCTCTCTGAATTTACACCCACCAACAATGCATTAGAGTTCTGTTTGCTCTAATGTTCCGCCATTCATATTGTCGGGTTTTTTTCTTTTTGTTTTTGATATAGAGTCTCACTCTGTGCCCCTGGGCAGAGTGTAGTGGCATTATCATAGCTGACTGCAACCTCAGACTCCTGGGCTGAAGCGATCCTCTTGCTTCAGCCTCCTGATTTTCTTCCCTCAGCCTCTCCAGTAGCTGGGATAACAGGATGCCCTGATAATTTTTTCTATTTTTAATAGAGACAAGATCTCACTCTTGCTCAGGCTGGTCTCGAACTCCTGAGCTCAAGTGATCCTCCCGCCTCGGCCTCCCAGAGTGCTAGGATTATTACAGGAGTGAGCCACCGCACCCAGCCGTATCGTCAGTTTTTAATTCAGTGTAGTGATGATTTACTCCTTAAACAGAGATGATCCTAGAATTTAATTCTATAGCAAGATATATATCTCCATGGAAGGTAGTATAACAAATTTAAATTTAAGTTCAAACATTTAATTTTAATTGATCTGTACTTTCCTCTTCACAGTTTGGCATACACATGCCCCACCCACCCCGCCCGCCAACACACACACACCCAAAACTGAAAGAACAAAAACTATATTTGCTAGTCCTGAAAGAACTCTATGAATTGCCTATTGTGCTCTAGGGAAAAAAATCATGTATTTGTACAGTTAGAAAAACAGAGAGGAAAAGTGTAGCACCCTATTATCTTTAAGGATCAGTTTAAAACCTCAGAAACCATCTCTAACCAGTGCTATAAAAGTCAGCTCAAAGTGCAGTGGGACGTGCAGGAAACGTTCATTAATCAGGCACACTGTGAGTTCAGTCTTTACTTCTAGGAATCATTTCTAATCATTTGTAATTAGAGTAATGCTTTTGAAAATGTTTGCCTTGATAACCATGAGGAGTTGAAACTCTCTCTTCTGGGAAAGTGAGCAGATGGTGTCACTTCATTTACTTTTTCCTGTACAGCAGTGAGGACTAAGGGATTTAACTGTCCTTTCCATCTCTCCTGCCTAGGGTTTGGATAGTTGTCTAGTCTGTGGTCATAGCTCTTGGCTCAGCTATTTCGTGTCCAGTTCCCTTTGTTTGATATTACTTTGATCCTTGCCCAATATCAGCAATGCCTTGCTTGGATGACTCTCTCACTCTAGCTCTTACTCTTTTCCTTGGCAGAAGTATCCTTTTCTTTTGGTTATAAGAATCTGGCCAGTAATGAGGTGGTAAGCTCCTGTCGAAGCAGCAGGAGTTGTCAGTGCTCCTTTCTTTCATTAACTTTCTTGGGCTGTAGCCACAACAGCGAGACTTCAGGGACTGAGATTTAACCTTCTCCAGCACTGATCATTTTTCCACATGGATTCACATGGCCCCATAGCCCCTTGGCCCCTTTCACTAGCCCCCTCCCTTCATCCTGCTTTTCATAGTTTATCTTGAACTTTCTGCCCAATGCTCTCCAGGGCCACTAGGAAATAATATGCTTGAAGCATTTCTTTTTTCACTTAACTACCTTTTATTCAGTGTTGTTAAATGAAGAGCGCTTTCATACACCTTTAACAAAAGGTTCTAAAACTACAGATAACAGCTGTGGCAAATTATCTTTTTTCTTATAAAATAAGCAAGTAATTGGTAATCATACTTTTGTGGCATAATATCATTTATTTTAACCCTAGTAGAATGAAAATCTTTATATTTTTCTACCTAACACTAACGTCTATACATGTATGTGTGTATGTGTGCATAATGTACAATTAGAAAATATATATCTCTTCAAGTAGTAACCCTTCAGTTAAATATTCATGTAATCATTCACCATTCAATTCATTCTGAAAGAAACAATGTATCGATGAACTGATTGGTGACTGTGACCTATGGAGCTTAAAGTGATAATAATAATAGTAATACAAATAATAACAATTATGGTAATTAGGCTATCATATTTTGGATGCCTACTGAATGCCAGATACAGTGCCAGATATTATGTGTTATGTGTGTGTGTAAAATTTCTAATTCTCACATAAATCATGTAAGATATAATAGCTATGATCATGCCCATTTTACAGATAAGCACTATGAAGCATAGACAGGTTTCTTGCCCAAAGTTAGAATTACACTGGATGGTTCTTCTCTTTCTCCAATTCCTCAGTCAACTTGCTGTTCTTTTATATTTGGCTGTCATACATATCATCAACAATCATTTTATATTCCTAATATATTGTGTATTCACTTGTAAAACATTTCCAATGTATAGATGAGCATAACCTATTCTTGAACCTATCATCATGGGCCGTACAATGTTGAACGACTGGATTTGCTTGATATTTCAAGCTCATTTTGAAATTATTTCTTCATGTTAATGAAACATACACCTTTACTAATGCTTTATTTTATATCTGACATATATTATATATTTAGATGGATTCATTTTTCTACAATCACTTATGGATTATGCTTTTTATAGGATTAGAGGATATAGAGCTAAATACAACTGTGTTATTGGCTAATTATAACTCTGTTTTTTTCCATTAATTTCCAGTTTACCATTAGGGACTAGGATAGTTTTCCATTCTTTGGGTCTGTATTAACACCAAATTATAATAATGTCAATGCAGGAAAATGTCCATATTGGCTAATATTTTCTTAATATGTGCCATTATGTGCTTTATTATAGTTTCTAATTTCCTGGAATGTCAGTTACTCTAACATTCCTTCATTTTTATTCTGTATATTCAACTCTCTTATACTCTGTTTGAAGATATACATTTTCTCTCATCTGTTACCAGTAACAGCCATGGACTTTTAGTTACCTCAAGAAAATTAAAAAGCAACTTCTTTGACATAGTCATTTTACCTCTTAATATTTGGCATCATAGGAAAAGTGGTGATCTAAGTAAGTTCAGTCTCATCAGGTATTCTACTGACAGCAATAGAGTAACATGTATGCACTGTGGCAATTCTCTTTAAGGCCAAGAAATGAGTTCTGAAAAGAATGTATAGGAAGTTTTATGTTATAAAGACATAACATTGAAAAGAAAAAGATAGAAACCTGTAGTCAAAATATTCATTTTAGCTGATGGAGATGTTTGTAGGAAGATGCAAGGTATTGAAATATTTCATTTATTTCAGTTTGACAAAATGTCAATCACAGGTAGAAAAAATAATTCATTGTATCTCTGTATTTTTAAATTACATAAATATTACAAGCTTAAACAAAATGCTATTGCCAAAATTATAACTTTTTTAAAAATAGGCCTTTTTTTAGAGTAGTTTTAGGTTCAAAGCACAATTAAGCAGAAGCACAGAGATTTCCCATTTACTGCCTGTCCCTGTATTTGCATAGCCTGTCCCGTTATCAATATCCCCCACCAGAGTAGTATATTTGTTATAATTGATGAACCTGCATTGACATATCATTATCAGAGTCCATAGTTGACATTAGGGTTTACTCTTGGAGTTAGACAAATGTATAATGACATGTATCCACAATTATAGTATCATAGAGAGTAGGTTCACTGCCCTAAAAATCCTCTATGCTCTACCTAATTATCCCTCTTTTCACTCAACCATTGGCAACCACTGATATTTTTTCCATAGTTTTGCCTTTTCCAGGATGTCATATAGTTGGATCACACTGTATACATAGTCTTTTCAGATTGGTTCCTTTCACTTAGTAATATGTACTTAAGTTTCCTACATGTCTTCTTCTTTTTTTTTTTTTTTTTGGTTTTTATTGAGCTTTCAATAGATCTTTGTTTATTACAGAGATAATAATTACAAGGTAAACATTTTTATGATATATGTTTATTGCTCATTTGTATTCTTTCTGTGAATTTGCTTTTCATGTCTTTGGATTTTTTTAAGTATGTATGTATGTATTTTTTAATTGACAAATTGTAATCATACATATGTATGGGGTACAATTTGATATTTTGGTATGTATATATGTTGTATAATGGTCAAATCGAGGTATTTAATGTATCCATCACCTCATGTATTTATCATTTCTTTGTGGTGAGAATATTCAAAAGCCTATTACCCTGGTCCAATCTTTGCCCAGCACAATGTCTTAAAGCATTTCCCTCATGTTTTCTTCCAGTAGTTTTGTAGTTTGGGGTTTTATATTTAAGTAAATGTAAAATGTCTTTAATTTATTTTGAGTTAATTTTTTTTGTATGGTGTAAGGTAGAAGTCTAGTCTCCTTATTCTGCATGTGGATATCCAATTTCCCCAGCACCATTTGTTGAAGGGACTATGTTTTCCCCAGTTCTTGGCACTTTAGTGAAAAAAATCAGTTGGCTGTAGGTGCATTAATTTATTTCTGCACTCTCTGTTCTGCTTCTTTGGTCTCTGTGTCTGTTTTTATGCCAATACCACTCTGTTTTAGCTACTATAGCTTTGAAGTCAGGTAGTTTGATGCCTCCAGGTTTGTTCTTTTTGCTGAAGATTACTTTGGTTATTTGGGGTCTTTGGTAACTCTTTACAAACTATCTGTAAAAGAAATCAAGAAAACCATTCCATTTACATAGCAACAAAAAATAAGATACTTAGGAATAAACCTAACCAAGGAGCTGAAAGACCTCTACACTGAAAATAATAAAACATTGATGAAAAAAATTGAAGAGGACATAAATAAATGGAAAGATACCTGTGTTCATTGATTGAAAGAATTGATATTGTTAAACTGGCCATACTACCCAAAGTGATCTTCAGATTTAATGCAATCCCTATCAAAATACCAATGACATTTTCAGAAACACGAAAAAGTCCTCCCTGTCTTTTCATGAATCAATAGCCCATTTCCTCTCAGTGAAAAATTATAACTTTTTAGTAGTTACTCCCTTTAATTCATTTCCCCAGAGTAATCTGATGTGTTTCAAGTGCTGGAGCCAAAGGAATTAAAACAGTCAGGCATAGTGGGAAAAGCCTTGGAATGGGAGCAAGACACTTGGCTGCAGTCCCTGATCTCCCACTCTACTCTTAACATCCCCAGATTACCTTGACGAAGCACCTCACATCTGTGGCGCTTCCTTTTCTATAAAATAAGGGAATTTGAGAAAATGACCTATTATGTCCTTTCAAGCTCCAGACATTTATGGTTATTTTCTGCATTAAGACAGGATATAGTCTTGTATCCAAGACTGGATGCAATAGGTTACTAAATCTATTTGAGTAAATCATGCCACATATTAATCATCATATGAGAAGGGTAGGAATATGGAAAATTACTTAAATTATTCCAAACAATGGTTACTCCTTCATCATTCATAGAGCAAATTGAAGATAACTGGTTTTTTGATCATGACACTTCCCAGTTTGAAGCCCTTCAGGGGCTGCTTATTGCCCTTAAAATAAAGATCAAACTCTTCATTCTGGCCTGCAAGTCCCTCACCCACCCACCACCACCATTTAGCCACTGCGTTAATTGAGGTAGGTCAAATGTGTAATGGCTCAAGCACAATGTTGTATATTTCTTGTTTAGAAAATAGTCCATGGAGGGGTTCCTGTTGGCAGGCCTTCTTCTGAAAGTGCCTCAGGAACCTACATTCTTCCCACCTTGTGTCTCTACTGTCCTGCAGGAACTTGTACTTTTTGGTATTCAGCTGACAAATCAGAAAGGGAGAATGGGCCTCGGCTCCGAATGACACGTTATTTCTGCTCACATTCTGTTGGTGGGAAATAGTCGTAAGGCACACCTAAATGCAAGGCTGAGAAGTTGAGAAATACTATTTTTCTGAATGTTCAGGAAGAAGATGAATTGTGGTATACAGCTAACAGGTGCTACCACAGCTTCATCTCTATCTGTAAGTCTTACTTAATTTTGTTTTTGGTACCTGGAATGCCCACATTGTCTTCACCCAGGAGCCCCTCCCTCTTCACCTGACTCAGACTCACCCCTAGGTTTTAGTTGGTGGTGACCTCCCTTCCGTGCTCCCATGGCACTTTGTTTCTATCCTATCTTTTACCCTATCATAATACTCACTGCAGTTTATTTTAATTAATTATGTTTGCCCTGCTAGGTTCCAAGCTCCTTGAAGGCAGAGGTCATATTTGTCATTTTTCCCTGTTTGGTTCAAAGGTGGTGGAAAAAGGAAATGAGAATGAGGGGAGGAAGGAAAGAAAAAAGAAACAAGAGTAATTGTGAGGGCTAGGAAAAATATAATAGGCTACAGTGTCGAATCTCTCCTGATTTTTTCTTCACTGAGAAGACTAGTTATTTTGGCATGGTATTGTCAGGAAGAAAAAGGTCCATCATTCTTTGTGGCTATAAAAACGAATAGGTTATATTATAATAATTTGTTATATTATTATAGAATATAACTTCTCTGGGATGAAAAGAAAACACTAATTTCAAATGCGAGGAGCTGCATCTCAAAATATTTTCAGCGCCCCATTCTTGTCTTGCATGTCAATAGTGTTCTTTCAATCACCACCAAATACTTGCTCTCTTATTCACTCTAAAAGAATTCACCAGGGCTCCTCTAATCATCTTCACTGACTAGTAACTTTCTCCTTCTCACTGTGAGTTTCTCAGGCTGTGAGGTAAGAGGCTTTATAAGAAGAAAGAACGAAGATCAGATTCGTTATGGTTTTGCTTCTAAGAGAATTATCTGGGAGTTTGAAAACATAAACAGCTGAAGCAATCCTCAAATTACTCTGAACCTGTTTTTTTTTTTAATATCTCACAACCAGAGAGCTATGATGTTTTCAAATTTCATACTCACAAATATATGTATAAAATTATTTTTTGATTTAATGAGGAAATGTATTAATAGAAATTGCTATATGTTGAAGCAGGTGTGTGGTCTTTCAGAAATATGTATATATAGAGAGAATTCAGCAATGTGGCAAGCAGCATTGCTGAAACCCAAATTGTACTATGTCTTAGGAATCATACATAGAGATAAGAAAATAAATAAAACTCTACATTCATAATTTTACTGTAATATAATGAATGCAAGTCAAATAATTTAAAACTGTGCATTGTAAATTATTAGAGTGCTTGACTTAATTGACTTCTGGAAAAAAGAAATCACAATCATTTAAAAATAATTTGAAAAGTGTTGTGTTTCACATGAAAAATTAAATTATTTTATATAGCATATTTATTTTGTCTCAAGTTCTCACACAAATAGTTGGGAGATAAATTTCAGAGAAAAATGTATTAAAATGTGAAAATCTTTTAAAAGTAAAATTCAGACTTCATGAGTCACCAAAGTTTTACACATCAGTGTATAATCTGCAAAACAGATTAATTATAGCAGACCTCTATTGATGCTGTCCATAAAAAGTCTATGTCTGACATGGATTGGATTAAAAACGTAATGAAAAACATCATTTTGTAAATGTCAATTTAAAAGTACTAAAATTATAAAGAAATATAGACAGTCACAGCATTTAAGTACCCAGACAGTATTTCTGGGTTTATTACCCTCAGTGTTTGCAATGATTGTAGGTAATTGAAACTTATTGCCGTTTACTCAGTTGTTAATCCAGTTAAATACAGATGTCCACCTCCTCTCTTAGTCTGGTATTACTTGGCTATCTTGGGTCTAAATATGAGAAAATTTAACACTGATTTTTTTAAAAGAAAAATATCCAAGAGGCTTAGAATTATGCCATTTTTTAAACATGGAGAGACTACATTGTCTCTTATTTTCACTTCAAAAATGAGAAAACTGAGGCCAGAGAAATTTAAGTGGCCTCCCTGAAACAAAATGGATGCTTACTCATAGAACCAGGATTTTCCTTTGATTTTAAAAGCCTGTTTTTCAAAGATAATCTTCATTATTTGGATTTAGTTTAAACAAAATGTTAACCCTTTTAAAGGAAAGGAAAGAAAAGTAGGTTTACATTTAGACGGGTTTATTTTCATCCATTTCATCTGTCAGCATATCAACAGTTGTTTCAGATACTTAGATACTTTGGTAATGTATTATTTACATTTCTCTTGAATGATAAAAACAAAACATAGTATACAGTGATATTTTAATTAGAGTAATGTGGTCTCAAAGATTCTAAAAAGAAAAAAAAAGGAAGCTCTTTGGAACTTAACACAAGGGCACTAATTCTGCTTTCCCCTTGCACCTGCTTGTAGGAATTTATTGGAAGAAATAGAATTGAACATACTTGCCCTTTTTATTAAAATCAGCTTAATAGTTGTTAGCACCACCTGTTACTACATTATATAATTCATCATTAGATACTAGATTTTCTCCAGATGTTTAGCTTTCTGTTTTCATGGGGGTTGTGGCCTTTTTCTACAGTCCAGTGATTAGTAGGTCACATGGTTTGCCTCTGGCAAGTACACAGAAACAGGTAGTTTAAAATGTTTCTAGTTAAGAAAGAAAAATTGACTGCTAATTTTAAAGATTTCCTTTTTAGATTTAACAGTGAGCTAATATGGCATTTCTAATGGCAGCTGATAACTAGGTAGAAATTTGCTAATGTAAACAAACTCTGTACAGCCAAATCTAGGGGTTCCTCCATGAGTCTATTTTAAACATCTTATTCTTACAATTCTTTTTCTGGAACTGTCCACTGTTTGTATTCTAGGATAGCTTTGTGCATTTTAAGTTAATTGCATAATTATACCAAAACATAAGATAAACAATCTGTTGATTTTGTCTGTTATTTGGCAGTGGAAACACAATTCGACATGCAGACTATTTTCGCTAGTCTATTTCGTGACCAGACAACATGTGCTTTCAGTGAATTTTTGGCAGGATAAGAGGTAAGTTGTAGCTACTTTGAAACTGGGACCTTCCCTTCTATGTACAGGAATAAGCTAAAGATGTCAGGAGAACCCTTTCAGATTAATAAAGGTCAGTCTTCCTGTAATTCTCTCTTCCCAGTGTTCTGTAATTCTGTACAGCAATTATGTTAAAGACTTATTCTGGAAGAAGAGAGTGGATAAGAATGTGAACCTGTGAATTAAATAGTGTACTCATTTTTTGCCAAATCTTGGGTCCCCTTATCTTGGTTAGTTGGCTTTCAGGGTTTTGGATGGGTAGCATATGCCTACTATGTAGAGTATAAGGGGGCCTCTTTCCTGCCATACTAAATTTTGCATTAAGTCCAATTTTCTCTGAAGTAGAATGAAAATAAGGCTAATGAGAAGCCAACATACAGGGACTGACCCAAATTTAAGATTTGTAAAGAGACTAACTGAGTCTCCTTTCAGAGTTGCTTTCCCTTTGACGTACCATACACTCAGCCAACATGCAGTACTTTATGGAGACTCCCTGAAATTTGATGGCCAATGCTGCTCCTGTGTAAGGAGGATTCCACCAGACCCCAGAAGCCCCTTCTCTGCATGCAGCTCACTACAAACAGCACTAGGCTAGGGTCCATGACAGTGCTCAAGAGTCTAACATAGATAATTCCTGGTTGTACTTCTTTATTCTGTCTCTATCATATTTTTTACCTCCTTGTTGGACCTAGAGTAAATCTGAGTATTGTAAGTATTAATATATGAGTTAATACGGTATGTGAGTTAATTACTCTGATTTACAGAAAAAATTACAAAACTTTACTGGATTAGTCTTTTTCTTATTGCATGAGATTACCTATTCCTAATTAAATAACCAGCTTTCAACTTTGCTACTCTCATTTGTCATCCAACTTTTCTAACTTAATAAAAACATCTTGGGTGGTGGAGAGTTTTCCTGGAAATAGATTATTGAGAAAATATAGATATTGTATATATTGAGTCTGTAAATAAAATCAAAAGATGAAACATTTAAGAATTTTTGTTGAGATAAGAGATCTTTGCTAGTTTTGTACCAGATTTTTTTTTTTGTTTGACGGTAAAAAAAAAAAAAAGAGAGAAAAGAAATTGTTTTTATTTACCCTGAATTTTGTGTCTCAAGTGAGGAAACAGGACTTAATATATTTAAATAAGATTTAGTATTACATAGTTGAATGCAGAAGTTTATCTGACTTCTTCACCCTAGTCCCTTTTTAATAAAAATTTTGGAGATGAAAGAAGCAGAAAACAAGTTTTAAATTGAGAAGAGAAAACAGTTTGCAAAAGTGATTTTAAAACTTTTAATAAAAAATATTTATTGAATATATTCTGCATCTGTGTGTAGCCTCTTGTGCTAAAAGCTAGAAACTTTTATTTCATCAACAATTACTATAAGCCTAGGCACTGGAGATGATAATAGGTAGAATAAATAAAAATCACAGGCCTCATTGAACTTATGTTCAACTAAACTCTAAAGTTTGTTAGATGATAAGTGCTAGTGAGAAAAATAAAGAAGAATAAAAAGGATTGGGAAGACTAGGAATACACAATTGTAAATGGGATGATTTCAATAAGTATTCCAGGCAGAAGGAACAGCCAGTGCTAAGGCCCTGCGGTGGGAGCATGCTGAAATAGGTTCAAAATGAGGAAAGACACTAGGGATGTAGCAGTAGAGTGAACAAGGGGGAGAGTAGAAGTTGAGAGGTAATAATGGTGGCCAGATCATGACAGCACTGCAAGCTATTGTAAGAATTTAACTTTTACTCTGATTGAAAAGATCACTTAGTAGAAGGGGCTCCAGCTCTATTCAGTATAATACAAGAGGTGCTATATCGCCATTGTTTTTTGTGGCTGAGTAGAACTCCATGGTATACATATACCACATTTTATTAATCCACTCATGTATTGATGGGCACGTAGGTTGTTTCCACATCTTTGTAAATTTGAATTGTGCTGCTATAAACATCCGAGTGCAGATGTCTTTTTTATAGAATGCCTTTTGTTCCTTTGGGTAGATGCCCGGTAATGGGCTTGCTGGATCAAATGGTAGTTCTACTTGTAGCTCTTTGAGGTATCTCCATATTGCTTTCCACAGAGGTTGTATTAGTTTGCAGTCCCACCAGCAGTGTATGAGTGTTCCTATCTCTCTGCATCCAGGCCAACATTTATTGTTTGGGGACTTTTTGATAAAGGCCATTCTCACTGGAGATAAGTGATATCTCATTGCGGTTTTGATTTGCATTTCCCTGATGATTAGAGATGCCGAGCAAGTGAAGTGTCACAAGAATGGAAAAACAAGCACCATATGTACTCACCATCAAATTGGTATTAACTGATCAACACTTAAGTGAACATATTGTAATACCATTCATCAGGAGTCAGGCAGATGGGAGGGATGGGTATATACACACCTAATGGGTGCGGTGCACACCATCCAGGGAATGGACATGCTTGAAGCTGTCATTCGGGTGGAGCAAAGGCAATATATGTAACCTAAACATTTGCACCCTTGTAATATGCTGAAACAAAAAATAGATGAATAAATAAATACATAAGAAAGAAAAGAAAAGGCACCACCAGCGGGTTTTGAGCAAAGGAGTGACATAATCTGAAGTAAATTTTTAAGGGACTACTCTGGCTGCTGTAATAATCATAGACTGTGACAGAGGAAGGTGGGGACAGCTGGTTAAGGGTGGAAACAGAGAATTTTATGCTCTTGAAGGGTCTTGGGTCTAGTTTAGGAGAAAAATATGTTCACAAATCGTAAAGGTGAATATTGAAGGAGAAGTAGGGGGAAAGTTTGGTCTGAGTGTGGTCTGAGAAAAGAAGCAAGGTCAAATGCATTCATTTCCAATTCTGCCCATTCAATCTTGATTGATTTTATAAAGTCCCGGGATATGGAGGCAGAAAAGGAGAGATGAAGGTTGACACATTTTTATTAAAAATACTTATGTGGTTGTATGATATCTGTAATACATACTGAAATTCCAGAAAAGTATCGATTAAAAGGTAAAAATTAAAATTTAGAAAATAAAAATCAACCAGAATGCCATTATCAAGAAATCATCACTGTTAACATTTGTATGTGTAGTTGTCCTTCCATATATGCAGGAAATTGGTTCCAGGAGCCCCTCATATACCAAAATCCCACATACGGAAGTCCCACAGTTGTCCCTGTAGAACCTGATTATACAAAAAGTCTGCCCTCCATGTATATGAGTTTCATATCCTGCAAATACTGTGTTTTCAATTCTATTTTAGTTGAAAAACTCCATTCATAAGTTCAAGTCTGTGTTGTTCAAGGGTCAACCGTGTTTCATTCCTGCCTCTGTCTATTTATCTATCTATCTACTTATCTACCTATCTATGGAGAATTAGAAACAAAAATCCTCTGTGTAAGCTGATTCTGTTTCTTCACTCAAGTTATACCATTAACATTTACTTGTGTCAGGGAATACTTACTGAAGCTATAATATTTATGGCAGCATTTCCATTGTGGAGATATAGCATTATTTTTCCATATCCCATGCAATTAGAAAAATAAAATGTTTTATGTTGTTTTGATCATCTTCAAATACAAATCTTTCACTATAATTAAAATGCACATATGAGTTTATTTACTAATGAATTTTGCATTGTTTCTTGGCATCTTGTGTCTCTATCCCACTTTTTTTCTCTTATTAAGGTGCATAGATACTTCTTAGTAATTTATAAGAGTTTGTGATATAATAAGATTATTCAACATTTTGTCATGTATATTGCAAATACATTTGTCATTTTACATATTAATTTACATGCTGAAATTTTTAAGTTGTAGATAGTAAATTTTTCCTTTCTTATTTCATTCTCTGTTTTTGGAAATACCATTTCCCATATTGATATTTATATTCATGTCTAGTTTTTCTACAAGCCCTTGTGTTATTTATTTTTTGTGATCTCATCTTCCCTGAAAACTCATTCTTTAACTAGACTCTTTTGAGTAGAGGCAGAGATGAGGATCTAAGGTGACTTTTGTTTTCTCAGTATGTGGCCAATTTTTCCCAGTAGCACATTTAGAATTGTCAATTCTTTTCCCATTAAATTGTGATGTTTCTTTATTGTACATTAAGTTTTTCAATATATGGGGCTCTGCTTCCACTGATCTTTGTATACTTTTAATGATGAAATATGTTTTGAATTGTGGTAAGAAATTTTTCTGGGACATTTGAAATCTTAAACATATGATTTAGTTGACTAGACTAGTTAAAGAGGATTCTTTGCAGGCTGATGGACTTTTTTTTTTTTTTCTTTTTCCTGTTTCTATCTCTGTCTAAAAACAAACAAAATGGGATTTATCATCTATTCTGTCATTTATCAGTATTTTTTTATTCTAAGTAAACTCTCAGAGTAAACTTTCCACAATGCTTACAATATTTGACCAGAAACAAACTTTTAGAATTTTGTGTTAAATCAGAAAATCCCAGATATATGAAAACAGTATAAAATAAGCAACATTTTTGGTAGCGTTAAGTGCTTGAGATATGAATGAATGAATGAATGAATGAGTGCAGTATGGTATGGAGGTAGATAAATAAGGTAAGATCTTTGTGATGAAGTTAAACTAGTAAATAATAACTGTTAGTTTAATAGGAAACTATAATACATAAACCAATTTTATGGTTCAAGATGTGAGCTCTAATTCAAAATTTTGAAATTCTATGGTTTGAGACAGGATGGAGTGAATGAAAATATGAGAAGATTTTCCAGTTTTTTCCATTTTTTGTTCTAAATGTGAGTTGTAATAAATTTCCTGTGACAAAATGTGAAGGTTTTCACACCCTGATTATCCTGGCAAAAAAAAAAACGGGAAGCATATCTGAGAGCTGCTCTTTTTTTTTTTTTGTAACCATAGTTGTATTTTCTCTTGTGGTACTTTTTGCATCCTGTATTACTTCTTTCTTTTTTTATTTCTCCATTCACTTTTTCTTCCTCTTCCCATTTCCTTCTATTTCATTTTCTAAATCCAACCTAATTAACTTCAACAAGAAAGGTCTAATAGCCAGTCAGTCATGAAAATGAAAAAAAGAAAGCAAGAAAAGAATCTACCAACCGATTAGTATATCTTTCTCATTATGCAGTAGATTAGATATTACTGTTTTGACTTCCCAGTCTCATGAGAAAGACTTGGCTAAGAAAGACTACAACAAAGCATTCATTAGTATGACATATGGCGAAAATAATGGAAGTGGGACCCAACAAACACATTCAGGTTAAAATCTTGAAGCTGTAATTGTAAGATAATTGTGCAGTCTTATTGTCAAGCAGTTACAGCATGAGACTAATAGGATGCCAAGGGAAATGTTGATCAGTACTTGAGAGCCTTAATTTTCCCTAAATTTTATTCACCAACTTGTTCAATGAATAGGGCTCTCTTCTGAAGTTGCTATTCATGTGTGAGTTACTGAGCAGTCATGTGCTTTAAAGTGATAACCAAACAGAGCTGACTGAGAGGACGTGGAGTGGGCACTCAGATGACAAAATGAGATACATTCTTCCAAAAAGTTTATTCCAAGATCAAGGAAATGCTCCTAACATCTAGTTTGCATTTATATCTAAATTGCAGTGATTGTGCCAACAATGTGACTCATTATAAGTGTGCTAAATAAACTATTTCATATATCATTTTTAAAATTTACTCCAGTTAAAGCTACTTTGATGTTTCCAAGAATAATATGTAGGATTGATCAGATGCTAAAGTCTATGTGCATTTTCTTTTATGAGTTGATCTATGATCACAAATTCATATATTCTGCTGTAAAATGCTTATAAACAATAATATCTCAGGAATATTGAAATAATAAGCATTACCATTTCTCCAATTAATCTATTTTTAATAGAAAAGTGATATGTGCTATATACCATTATTATTTTAAGTGAATTATGCACAGTTTTTCTCCCAATAACTGCTAATGAGTTCAATAATGAGCTTTATTTATAGTGTACAAAGAAAGCAAAAAGAAATATCTCCATCTGCAATGGGTAACCAGAATGGGCTCTATTTTAAGTAGCATAATAATTTAATTAATATCAGAATTAACTGTTAAACTTTTGCCAGAATGAAATTATTGATTATCAAAGTTGCTTGAAACCTAAAATTAGATAGACAATATTAAAATGATTTTTAGAAATTAGAATAATTTAAGAAGTTTCTAAGAGCTCACTTTCAATAACTTTTCCACAAAATAGGATATAATATTTGATCATTTGATCTTACAGGTTAATTTTACAGGTAAATACAAAAAAAGTACAGAGAGATTAAGAGGCTTTTCCAAACCTATGCATCTACTTGGCACCAGAAATAGAGCTTGGCACCAGAAATAGAGCTTCTCCTTCCAGGCCCACAGAACTATTTACACAAATAATAATTGGTAGGCAGAGATGACAGTTTGAATGAGAATCCAAGTAAATTAAAATATTTACTTAAAGATGTCTATTAGCTCTTCTTTTGTACCTTCTGTTATCTGTCATGATTCTTTTAAAATATAAAATTGATCATGTCATTCCTTTGTTCAAAATCCTCTAGGAACCTCCTTCCTTCAATTCACTTAGGTTAAAAGTCAGTTCTTACAAGCCCTTGCAGAATCCTGCTGCTCTGTCCATTATTGTCCTCTGACCTCATCTTCCACCACTCACCCCCAACTGACTGCCTCAGCTCTTGGTTTCTTCAAATTTGCCAGGCACTCTGGGTCTCAGAACCTTTGTAGTTCCCTTAGCCTAGAATGTTCTTCCCCAGATGTGCCCCTGTTTCTCTCCTGCATGTTCTTTAAGTCTGTGCTTCAGGACTACTCCAAATATGGAAAATGAACACCCCCTGCTCTTTAAGAGTTGCCAGTTCTTCAGCCCAGCCTTGCTGAGCCCCAGACATGATAGAGCAAAGAGTTCTTCAAGCCAAGGGGAAACACCCACCTGAAACTGGCAGTCCCTTTCTGTCTACATACCTTTCCAGGGATGCTTGGCAAATGTTACGAGTGAGCCTGCTTTGCTCAAGAGTCACAACATCATTGAGGGCTTCCCCAGCTATCTTATTTGAAATTATGTCACCATTATCACCCAGACAGTTCTTTTTCTCTTTCCTGAAGTACACATTGATTCTAACCTAGTGTATAATTTATTAACTGTGTCTGTCTCCTTCTGGTAGGATGTAAACTACATAAGGCTGGGATTTTTACTTACTTGTTCACTGCTGTAGCACATTGTTCCAAACAGTGCTTGGCACACACGGTATATGTTTAATGTTATTTGTTGGCTGAATGAATAAATGAATGAAGAGCAAAGATGTATCTTATGTCTTCTGAACAGCTGTGAAAATGACGGAAATACATTTGGAGATGCTATACTGTTTCCAGTTGATCTTTATTGTCCATGAAGACTGTTCTAATGATGCAAATATCTTCTTTTCTGAAATCCATCAAGTACTGTGAAAGTTTTAAAAAAAAACATGTCTTCACAGTATCAGAGTTTGATCCAAATTTAAATTGTTCAGAAAATTAAATATAAAAGGCCAGTTTCCTTTAGTTTTTGAACTGTCGTTGAGAAGTTATACATAAGCAAACCCCTCAGTTTAAAGCAACTGTGCTTTTCAGTTTATATGTGCTGAACTACCTCTTCTGGGATGTCTTAAGCCCATCTATTAAATCTAAAAGAAATCAGATTCTCAAAGATTCGTGAACTATTTTCTGATGCAAATTCTCCACACCGTGTTCTCTAAATGTTTTGTAGTCTGCTAAATATTTACTATTGTGACTTAAACTAAATATAGATTTAAATATGAAATACTCTCTATATAAAAACTAAATTTCTTTTAGAGTGTTATTAAATTTCTACAGCTTGTCTATTGTGTTTAATAAAAACAGGATGCTGTCTATGCTAGATACAGTGGGAAAATTAGAAATCATGGTACTTTAGAAGACTAACAGAATTTACATCTAGTGATATTTTCAAGTATTAAAGCAATAACTTAAAAATAAGCATTGGCAAATATCTTCCA
Organism: Indri indri; assembly: GCA_004363605.1. NCBI lineage: Eukaryota > Metazoa > Chordata > Mammalia > Primates > Indriidae > Indri > Indri indri. The sequence continues at coordinate 22,799 of RJWJ010016585.1, forward strand.
AACACAACCTTCTGTTTGTTTGTTTCTTTGGATGGATGAATCTCACAAACATATATTGAAAAACAACAACAACAACAAAACCTGGACACAGGAGTATGGATCATGAGAGAAATTCTTTTTCTATGATGTTTTAAAACAGTCAAGCTAATTTGTGCTTTCACAGTTCAGTACATTGGTTACCCACTGATGTACATGGTGACTAGAAGGGGTTACTAGAAGTCTTTGGGGAGTGCTGCTGATGTTCTGTCTCTTTGGGTATTGGTTATGTTGGTGAGTTCACATGGTGAAAATTCATCCAGCTATTCGCTTATAGTCAAATATAACCCGTAATATAACACTTTCATCAACAGAAGTGTTCATATTTTGTCATGACATTCCGAGTGCCTGGAATATAATTTTTGAACTTTAGAAAGCTTATAGATTATCTGAATCCAATTTCTGCATTATGCTAGCAAAAATTCTGAGCCCTGAAAAATTTAAGACAGAGATAAATAGTGTAAAGGAGCATTAAAAATTAAATGTTTTGATATTCGAAAATGGAAAGAGCTTCTATTTGGGGACTGGAAATCATCAACGTGGGGAGATAGAGGCAGTATGCCCAGGACTGACACAAGCAAAGGAATGGAGTTGTGGATGTTGATACGTTAGAGTACTCCAGTTTTCTTGGAATGTCAGGGAGAAATGAGGCATTGATGAAAAGCAGGGTTGGATTACAGTACACCTTCAATTGTAGGCTTGTGAGTTTGGATTTTACTCCTTAAATAATGAAGAGCTATTAATGTTTTTTTCAGGAAGGTGATTAGAGTTGTGTTCAAGAATATAATTTGTCAGTAGTTTGGAAAGTCAGTGGGATGGGAAGAAGACATTCAGCATTTAGTCTGAAATGATTGATGTTATGTGTAGTTACATTACATTGTTGGGATATGTAGTTCAGGGAAAGAAAAGTTTACCTGAACTTAAGTTACAATGGTGGAATGAAGAAGACAAAATGGAAAGAAGAAATGTTTTTTGGGTGGATTTAAGGGAATCTGAGAACTAAGTGTGCATTCCAGCAACCTCTCCCATATGACTGTTGCACCAAGAGTACTTTTGATATTATACAAGGATTACAATCATGAGATGATACATAGAAATAAAGTAAAAAGAGGTATGTTCAATATCTCCCTGTCACTTTTTCCATTTTTAAACCAGAATAATGTTTTCTTAGCTATTGACACGTCAGGCCAGATTTCCAAAATTCCTAGCTCCTGATTTTTACCGAATGAAGAACTCATATGCTGTGATGCAAACTAAAGTTAAGGAGTGAATAGAAAGCTAAGATATTGTTGGAAGCTATTAATAGATATCAATAGAAAAATTAAGCAAAATTAATGTGATCACTAATATGTGAAAATATTGATGCATAAGTAACAAGATAACTTAGAAGAAAGAGAGAAATTGACATGATTTTTAGTGCTATTATGTACCAGAGGGTCATGTCAATATTTGTAAAACAAGCAAGGTAAACTATAGACAAGCCCTGTTGTTTGTGAAGAGTAATATAATAAATGAATTTCACAGTATTATGAAATCTGTAGCATTTATAATCTTATTTAGTTGCTCCTGACAAAGGCTATGCAATTAAGATTTTATTTCCTAATTTACATATAGGAGTACAAAATTTTTACAAATATATTTTATGCATTATTTTAAAAATTTTTTCCCTTTTAATATGTGATCTAAAACACTCTACATTTCTAAGTTGTGATATTCATCCACTTTGGGTCAAATTTCTTACCATAAGAACACATTTCTAATGGGATAATGCAAATCAATTAGAAACATGATTCAATTGACAAATTTTTTAACAAACGCATTGTAAGATTATATTTTTTAAAGGGAGTTATATCTGTAGTTATATTATTTTCAGGAAAGTAATTTACATTTGATTTAAGGAGCACACTTTTCTCATTAAAATATGTTACTGACAAATCCACAAGACAGTGTGTTTGGGGAGGCTCGGTGTATTAAATTATACATGATCACTCAGGGAATTGTTCAAGGAAATACTAATAGTAACGATATAAGCCCATAGGTATTATGGCAAGTACATCCATCATGTGAGAACATTTGTCATTAATAAAGCCTTATTGCCAGCTACAAAGAGCTTTCAAAGTATTTTCCACTTGGGTTACTGTATTGTCTAGCAGATTTTAAGGATTCAGTTGCTGGCTTAGGAAATTGAAAATAAATGTCAAAACCCAAAGTGTGCAGTTCTGCAACAAATATTTAGGTTCGACTGATTCTAGCTATGAGAACATAAGCAAAAATAAGATATGTAGAAATGAGTTTAACTATTTGAATACAGTGAATCAAATAGAGTCACTTGCTAAAAGTAGGCCACTTAAGAAAAATATAACACTTTTTACCAAGAGTATTCATTGAGCACTTAATCTTGTAAAACCTTATGACTGACTTCTTGCCTCACTACATTGACCTTCTATTTCCCCTATGTTGTCATTTAAATTTTCACATGTTTTATTCAGGCCTTCCCAGAATAACTGGAAGCTCCTTGATTGTAAAAAATGTGCTTAATTTTTTTTTAAACATGAAAACAATCTATCAGATTAAGCATTTGATAAATCTGCTTAATTGCAAGTTCTTTATCATTTATTTGAAAATTATTGAAGATTTCACTTGAATTAACAGCTAACATCCAAATACTGTCGATGTACTAGGCACTGTGTTGTTTTATGTGGATTATCTAATTTAATCTTCAGAATATACCATTAACTTAAAAAAAAAAAAAAAGGTTTATACTTTGGAAAAAGGAGAGCTTTATTTCTTGTAAAGGGTTTACTGACCACAGTGGGCATTCTAGCAAACTGGGAAACCAGGCTCCTGGCCACAAGCTAGGAACATGTGCTTCAAGGTGGGGACAAAGAGAACAGGGTTTTACACTGAGCAGGGTGGCTATATATTGTATATTAAGAGCATGAGCAAGAGTCAACTTTAAATATTTTGCATGTGCCATTTTAATTCTTTTCATGGAGTCTCTTCTTAACTTTAGATCACTCTCATTAAGGGAGGTGATGAGAGAATCTTGATCTCATTTGGAAACTTGAAAACACCAATTGTAGAATGATCTTCATTGTTTTGGAAGGCTTGATAGCCTCTTTGTTTTAACTGAGTGTGCAGGTAAACTAGAAGCCTCCTAAGATTTTTATTGTGGCCAGTGAACGTTTAAATCATCTCAAATTAGTTCTCTTTAAGATCACAAGCATTTATAAGAACTTTTGATAGTTTTATGCATGTTAGCCACTAGATTCTCATATCCTTTCAACTATGATGTTTTTAATAACTGCATTTACCTTATGAAGGCAACCCTTCCAGTACCCGTAATGTGAGCATCCTCACAAAACCTTATGGACAAACTGGGTCTGACTAGGTCCTCCCCATGGTGTCCCGCTGACACCTTGATTACAGCCCAGTAAGATCCATTTCAAACCTCTGACCTAAAGAATAGTAAGTTACTAAATTCGTGTTGTTTTAAGTTACTAAGTTTGTGCTATTTTGTTATAGCAACAATAGAAAACTAATGCACTAGGTCGAATTCTAAAATATTTTTTAAAAATGTGTTTTTTAGTGAGGTATAATTTACAGTTATAACATAATTTACAGTTCAATGGGCTTTGATAAATATGTACACGTGAAAGCCACACTCCTATCAGATACAGAATATTTCACTACCTTGAAAAGTTTCCTCATCACTCCTTCCCAATCAATTTTCTCTTCTAGGCAACCACTGTTCTGATTTCTATTGCCAGAGCCTAGTTTTTCTGCAGTTTTATATAAATGGAATCATACAGTATTTATTCTTATGTTTGGCTTCTGTTACTCAGGGTAATGGTTTGAGATTTACTCAAATTGTTATGTGAATCAGTACTTCTCTCTTTTCTATATTTGAGTAGTACAGATGCTCCTTGACTTATGATGGGGTTACATCCCAATAAGCCCATCTTATGTTGAAAATAATGTAAGTCAAAAATATATCTAATACACTTAACTTACCGAACATCATAGATTAGCCTCACCTACCTGAACTGTGTTCAGAACACTTGTGTTAGTCTACAATTGGGCAAAATCATCCAATAGAAAGCCTATTTTACAGTAAATTGTTGAATGTCTTATGTAATTTATTGAATACTGCACTGAAAGTGAAAAAACAGAATGGTTGTATGGGACTCACCATTGATGTGCACAGCTGAAAGTACACAGGGCCTGAAGAATGTGTGAAGCTGCATGATGGGATGCCACAGTGACAGGACAGGGTCATCAAATTCATTCTCTTCTGATGAGGCTCAAGAATAGCTGGTAGAGGGCACTGGGGTATGAACACTTGATGGTTTGGAGGCATAGTGTTCTACATTGATACACAGTTTGTTCCTTCTTTTCGTTATAATTCACAACCACCAAGAGCATCCTGTATCTGCCTGTCAGCTCTTGTGAATTTCCTGTAATTGACATCCATTTCTTCTGACATGTGTAAGCCACTGCTGATAACAGCAAATGCCTCTACACGTTTCTTTGCTTCTGACTTTCTTGGTGCCTTGGGTGTAACGTCTTATTCCACTGCGTCAACTTCTTTACTTCTTTCTTTCTCCCATTTGATCAGTTCCTCATTGGAAAGTTCTTCGGCCTTAATGCCAACAAGGTCATGACTATCCTCTTCATTACTGTCCAATTCTAGCTGTTTTCCAAGCACTAATATCTTGTTACTTACTATTTCATCAACAGAAGAATCTAGGTAAAGGCTTTTAAACGTGTTCACATACGTCTTCAAAACTTTCTTTCAAATGCCATTCATGGATTGCTGTGTGACTTTTTCCCATGTTTCAGTGATGTTCCAGATAGCATTTAAATTATGAAAAACTGCCCAGACTCAGTTGCTTCAACAGCTTGCACAAACGTGTGGTGTAAATAGCATGCTTTGAACTCAGCTATTACACCTTGGTCCATTAGTTAAATGAGTGGAGTTGTGTTCAGCTTCAAATACACAACCTTTATGTTAGGATGCATGTCACCAATATGTTGTGGATGTCCTAGAGCATTGTTTAAGATCAGAAGACTCTTGAATGAAATCTTGTTTTTCCTACAATATTCTCTTGCCAGCAAAATAAAAAGTGCAAAAACTAGTCTTCAAACAATGCTGATATCATTTAGGCTTTCTTGTTATGGTAATAAAAAATGGAATGCATATGCTTGCTCATGCTCTTAAATGCTCTAGTGTTCTTGGAGTGGTAGGGTTAGGAGAGGCTTTACTTTGAACCCTGTGACATTTCCACCTGAAAGCAGGGTTACAGGATCTCTGAATGCCTTGAATATTGGCATAGTCATGGACCCTTGATGAATGCACGTATGCTCTGGCATATGTTTCTAGAACAAGCTAATTTCATTGACATAATATATTTGTTCCAGCACATATTTCTCATCCACAGCTACTCTGTGCTGCTCTTCCTTACAAGGTTTGGCACCTTCAGTAGCAGCACTTGTTGCCTCACCACTGATCTTCACATTATGAAAATTATTACATGACAGCTTTTAAAGCATTGGAACCACCTATGACTTGCTGTAAACATTTGCTTATACATAGGATCATTGGTGTGCTTTTTATTGCATTGAAAGACTTCTTGCCTTAACCACGATTGTCAGTAGGCTAAGCAGCATGCACTTCTGTATCTGTTTTTCCGTCCGTGTGATGGGTAACTTTTCAATATCATCAATCACCCCAGCTCTTTTCTTTGTGGTGAGAATGTATTTAACCAGTGCAGATGATTTCACTGCATGCATTAAGATGGTCAAGACTGCGGATTGCAAAAGTACTAACTCAATGATATAATGGCCATTACTGGCTTGGGACCTTAATGCTGGGCAATTATCTTGAGTTTCCTCTCAAGAGTACTTTCCTTCTTCTCACCAGAAGCAGGAGACACATGTGGGCATTTTGTAGACATGATGGGATGCAAAAACACAAAACATGGTACCCAAAAAATGCTGGCAACACAGTCCGCAGTACGGTATTGTTTGTTAATCCTCATGATCACAGTGAGTGGCTCTCTGCCACTGCCCAGGCTTACAAGAGAGTATAAAAAGAGATGAATCAATACCTTTTGCAAAAATTTGGATGGAACTGGAGACCATTGTACTAAGTGAAGTATCTAAAGAATGGCAAAACAAACACCACATGTACTCATTATTAAATTGGAACTAACTGATGAGCACACATGTACACAGAGGGAAGTAAAACACAATGGAAATCAAACAGGTTGGGGGGAAGGAGTGGAGGGACAAGAACCTATCTAATGGGTATTATGAACAGTATTTGTGTGACAGGTATACCCATCACAGGGTCTCAAGCATTACAAAAGCAATCTATATAACCAAAAACATTTTCCCCCCTCAATATTTTGAAATTAAAAAATTGTGATTAAAAAAAAAGAGAGAGTATTGAACTGTGTATCGTTAGCCTTGGAAAAGATCAAAATTCAACATTTGACGTACAGTTTCTACTTTTGCACTATCGTAAAGTTGAAAATTCCTAAGTCCAGCCTTCATTAATTCGGAGACCATTTCTAGTTGATTATATGAATATATCACAATTGTTTATCCATTCACTTGTTGGACATTTGAATTATTTTCAGTTTTTGAACATTTCTGACTGTTATAAAGTTCCTTATATAAATCTCTTTCTGGACTTTTATTAGATCTTCACATTTGTATTTGGCTTAAGTATAGAATAAATTAGATTAGCTTGGATAGTGGGTCAGAGAGCAAGAGCTGATATGGTGAACCTTGATATTCAATAATTGAATTATCACAGTTGATAATTCTTGGCTCAGGTGAGTTTTAGCTTCTGATGTCTAGGTATCCAGTTTCACCTAAATGCTAATAAGTCACTATTGGAAGCCAGTCAGGCATGATTATCGCTCATTTATCTATCCTATTTGGTATAGCAGATCACATTGTTATTGGAATCAGAAATGCTTATGTTGGATATCTAAATGTGAAAACATGAATTTTGATCCTCAACTCAGATCATACCTAAAACTTAATTCAAGTGGATATTAGACTTAAATGTATGATTTTTAAAAATGCAAATTTTAGAAGTTAACACAGAAAATTCTCAAGACTATCAATTAGATAAAGATTTCTTATGTATGCCACCAAAGAACATGATCCATAAAAGAAAAACCCTGATAAATTGGACATTATAAATTTTGAAACTTTTGTATATCAAAAGAATCATTTAAAAGAAAAAGACAAGCGAGAGACTTGGAGAAAATATTTGCAAAATGAATATTCAGTGAAGGACTTGTATCAAGAATTTTAAAAGACTTCTTAAAACTTAGTAAGAAGACAACCCAATTAAAAAATGGGCAAAAGATATGACAAACATATCACCAAAGAAGATAAATGAATGGCTAATAAGCACTCAAAAATATGCACAATATCATAAGTCATTAGGGAACTGCATAGTAAAACCATAACAAAATATCATTTCATAATCACTAGAATGGCTATAATTAATAAAAGAGACAAAAAATTTTGTGGGGGATGTAGAAAAACAGGGAGCCTCATATAATGCTGGCAATAATGTAAAACAGCATAGCCCTTTTGGAAACTAGTTCTTCAGTTCCTCAAAAAGTTAAACATAAAACTACCGTATGACCCAACAATTCTACTTCCATGTATCTACCCAAGATAATTTAAAAATATATCCACTAAAAGTCTCGTGTGTGAATGTTCATAGCAGCATATTCTTAATAGCAAAAATGTGGGAAAGAACTAAATATCAATCACCTAAAGAGTGGATAGATAAAATGTGGTATACCCATACAATGGAATACTATTTAAGAATAAAAACTAATGAACTGTTGATACATGTTATATCATGGAGGGACCTAAAACATTACTCTAAGGGAAAGAAGTCAGACACAAGAGACCACATAGTATAAGACTGCATTCACATAAAATGTCCAGAAAAGGCAAATTTATAGACAGAAAGTAGATTAGTGGCTGCCTGAGGCTGGGGTTGGAAATGAGGATTAAATGTAAATGAGCATGAGGAATCCTATTGGAGGAATGAAAATGTTCTAAAAGTCATTTAAGGTGATGATTCTTACTTAAATTCTTCTTTGAGTTAAAATAAAAAATCACTGAATTGTACACTTGAAATGGGTGATTTTTGTGATATGCAAAATATTCCTCAGGAAAACTGTTTAATAAAAAATAAAAAAAATGTCTGTGTTCAAAGTTTTGTGCCTCAACTTATTAACATCTACTTTTGGGCAAGTATAAAATGGTAAAATCTATATCTATCATACAATTGGGTGAGGTTGACATAAAACAGGTATGTCATGGACCTAGAACAGACTAGAGGTTTAATTAGTGGTAATTATTTGTCATGCTATGAAATTATTTTCCATTCTACCATCCATTCAAAACTCTAAATCCTCTAAAATTTTGATTAAACTTAAGTAAAACAACTGGTAGGTAATACACACTCAGAAAGATATTTGCTAGTTATTTTAATGTAAACTTTTAACTTGTAGAATTTAAGAGAACTGAAATAAAATTAAAATATGAGAATTTTATGTGAGTGTACTTATATCCTTGATGACGTGCCTAGGGTTGCCCACGTGCTAGTGCTCTTTAGAACAGAAGGATGGGGGAAGAGCAATTTACCAGATCAGTCTGGGGGTCTGCCCCTGGGGTTAGATTATATCTCATATGCTCCTCTTAAATCTTCTAACCTGGCCAGCACTGAGCACATATGAGTAAATATGCTAGACAAATACGTGTGAAATTTAATTTCATTACAAATGTTAATTTAATGAAAGAGTTTTAAGAAAGGTGACAGTTTCTTTTAATTGAAAAGAGATGATTATATAACTCATAAAAGATGAGCTTGATTATATAGTTATAAAATAGGCTTTTTAATATTTTATATTTTGAATCATAGGAAAATATTTGTTGGATTCTAGTGTCTTAATTTTCCATATCTGCTCCAATGTAAACCTAGTTTTTAAAACTAAAACAGAGATGTATATATGAATATATTAATATATTTGCCCTAAGGTCTTTCATAAACAGATTTATTTTCTTTAGCTTTTTCAACCTCTAAGTTTAGGAAAGTTTTTACAATCATCATTGGCACTGTTTGTTGAATGAACATTTCTCCCGTTATCAAATTGTTTATTTTGAATCTCCAAGTTTCTTTAGTGGCCTTCAGTGGATTGCTTTGCCTATATTATAGGTGTCTACTCTAGATATATATTTGATAATGTGCTAAATGGCACATTATTTTCCAGAATTTTCCTAAGCCATCAAATCTGTTAGCATTCCTCAGGGTCACACTTGATTTTCCTACCTTCTGCCATCTCTTTTCTAATATGGCACCATAAAATATAAGCTGCAGACTATTCCCTGCATGATTAAAAATTTATTGTAAATCCCACGTCTTTTAAGATTCTTCTACTACCCCACTCTACCATACCCATAATCAGTCAAATATATCAAGTGTTTCCTCTTAGGTCCCTTTCTTTTTGAATCTAATATTTATTGACATTATTATGTGCAAGATCTTGGGCTAAAGCACATTGACTGACTGCATTATCACATTATCCTCATAACAATGCTAGGAGGTAGGAATGTTACCGATTTTGTTTTATGGAAAAGGAAACTGAGGCTTAGAGAGAATAACCAATATGTACCTATAAGATCATTCCTGAAATGTGACTGTATTATCTTTGGCAATCCAAGTTTGAGAACCACACTATCTTCATAAAATAATTCATCTAACTGCACTTGAAGGTTATTATTGACCAAGTTCTCAGCCTCTGCTCATTTACATACAAAAAATTTGTCCTCCGTGGTTAAGCACAAGACAGGAAATGTCAGAAAGAATGAGGTTCAGTGGCCTCTTGGATGCTGGGACTTAGAAACTTCCATGAGAGCGTCCAATCAAAGAACAGGTTGATTGATGGTCAGATATCCAAATCCAGGGAGGTGGCTCAAGCAGAAGTAAAGAATGAGTATCAAGTATCTTGACCTTTATTGAGGAGAAAGAAGTAGGCAGGGTAAAAACCTCAGACTGGAAGACGGACAACAGACTCCAACAGACAGGCACAAGACTAGTTTTTCCCTCCACTCGTTTTAATAGAAGTAAAAAGTGTTGTCAAGTTGCTGCTCTACAGGGTAAGGATTGATGTTATAGATGCCAGTGTTTGCAGAAAATAGGCCCCTGAGACGCTTCCAAAGTTTCTACAACCTGTTCCAAAAGACCTCTGATTTAACTCAAAGAATGAATAGTTAAGAAAACAATAATTTCAAGGACTCCAAATACTTCAGATTACTCAGTTTCAATATAAAATGATTTTGAATTACATTTCCACATATTCTTATCTCTTATCTTAATTGGCTTGAATTATTTAATCAGTTTAAACCAGTTGGAGCCACTGTCCAAACACAAAAATATAGTATCTACTTTGAACACTCCTGACAGTTTGAACTCTCCTAACAGTTTTGAACCAACTTCAAACACATCAATACAGTTTGAATTGATCAGCATGGACCTAAAATATTAACGAATCAGAATTTGATAGATTCTTTAAATTTCATTACTGATTTATTTCAATAGTATCCTAACTATATTATCATACCACTTTGTTTCACAGTACAAGTTATTACCAAATTAGTTTCTTTAAAATGGATCCTACATTGCAAGCATGTAAGGCACCAGGTACTGTGCTAGGCACAGGTAACAATTTTGCCCTCCAAAGGATCAGTTTTGATTCCTCATAGACTACGGAACTAAAATCCAAATTCATTGACTCATCAAATATTTGCCACATGCTAAATTCAATCTTTATTTTCTTACAGTTTTATGTAAACCTCTTTGGGTTTTCTACATATTCTTATCTATTATCTATTCTTTAAACATATTTGAACTTTCTTCCCTTTGAACTCACAGTTTGCTTTACTTGGAATGGCATTCTGTAAGGTTTTGATCCATCAAAGTTTTTCTTGATGAAGAGAATATTTATTGTATATCTAGTTGCCCACCATCAATTCCCTCTTCTTTTTAGTAACATACATAGAATTCATTTTGGAGAAGCACTGCTTGCATCACTCAATCCATTTCCTGCTATAATCATTGGCTCATGGATAAGCATATGACCCAATCAGAGCTAATCAAAACTAATTCAGAATCTGGGCTGGAGAGAAAGGTGTTCTCTTTTACTCTTGATTGAACCTGGAAGAATATGGTTGGAGTTACTCTCAATGAGGAAATAGTCTATCCAAAGAGAAGGAGCAGAGGGATGAAGAAAAAAATATCCTAATGACAGTATTTGATCCTTGAATTCAAGATTTTTCATTATGAGAGCCAATATTTTCATCCTGCCTTTTTATCCCCCAAAAGCCAA
>RJWJ010016586.1:0-34244 GCA_004363605.1 Indri indri
CCCTGACTTCATAACCCACCCTTTCAGGGGGGGCATCATGGGCTGGGCACCCGCTGACCTCCCTGCTGCCGCCTGCACATCCCCACGCTGCCTGTGCCATTGCTCTCCTCCTTCAGAGCATCCCCTGTTTGGGGACCTCCCTGCTTGGATCACTGCCTATTGCCTGTCACCATCCTCTCCAGATGTCATGTGCCATCTGCCTGGATGGGCTCTTTCTCAATATGTGCTACTGTGTCTATCCCCACACACAGGCCCCATCCATGGCAGCGGACTTAACTTTTGGGTCTGAAACCCTTTGTTTGGAAGGCCCTGCGTCCAAACTCCAATTCTGATTGTCTCCAAACACTGGGGGGACAATCTGGTGGCAGGGAATGCGCAATGGGACTTTGACAAAGGACAGGACATTTCATCAACAGACATCAGTCCTAAAAAGCTTTATCGATTGCTTATTGGCGCGTGGTGCTATACTTAGCGCCGTTCACCGTCATCGTCAGACTCAGCTCCCACCCCTAAGATTTATGGTACAATCCAAGATACCATATTGGCTTCCTGATGCTACTTTTTCCTCATGTGATCTAACCTGCTTTCTGTCTAGATTTGTCTTATTTCTTTCAGGCCAGGAGGAATTAGAGACAGGAAAAGCCTTTTTAAAAATAAAGCACCTAACCAGCTGCTGCTCTCAGTAGCCACTGCCTGTCAGACACGGAGTCTGCCATGGTTGAGGGATCTGGAAGATTTTCTCTGTGTGACACGTCATGTTGCCAAGCTTATTAACCATACTTCTGATTAGCTAATTGCCTGGCACCCCTTACAGTTTCATTAGATTATTTTCTTTGTATTTGTCAAAAGAGGAAAGCAAAGTCACAAGGCAAACAAAGCTCTAACCCTAAAATTTGCAGCAAATGAGGCTCAGCTGAGAGAATCTTTGAGCCTGGGACATGACACATCTTAGAACCCAGAGTCTGAGCAATTGCTGCTTTGAGTAAAAGGGAAGCTCTGGAGTCACCCCTCCAGGGTCAAAGACTTGGGCACTGCAGCCTGCACGAGTGCCCCGATGGCAGGGCAATGGGCGGAGTCCTGGAGAAGGGAGCTGTGTGTGTTAGAGACGCCAGGAGATGCTCGGAGGGAGGAGCAGGGGGATGCACAGCCACCTCGGCTCTTTCTCAGATTCCCTCCTTGGAGAAGTGCCCAGGAGTCTTTCTATTTCATGCAATACGGAAGGAACCTCGTAGGGTCTATCTAATTCAACTCTCCCATTTTGTAGATGAGAAAAGTGAGATCTAAAGGAGGAAAGTAACTTTCGCATGGTCACGCAACTTGTTCCTGGTGAACTTTGGACAAGATCGTGGGCCTCCTGAGCTCAGGGCTCATGTTGACCCTCCTCCACCTCAAGCCACCTCCTTCCCACACCCCACCCGGATCCCTTTGCCTCTGTTTCTTCAGCAACGGGCCACAACACCCAGTGGGGAAAGAGGAAGAAAGAAGCCATCCTAGATTCCCTGAGCTCAAACCAGCTCGCCGAAGGCCTGGCCGCCCTCATCCCTCTCTGTGGCTGTGCTCTTGGCAGGGCCTCCGTTCAAAGCCTGCCATGGACCGTGCAGGGTCCCCGCGATGCCCGTAATCAGGGAAAATGTCCCTGATTGGATTAACAGACAAGGTACATGGGACTGAATCCCATTTCCCTCACTTGAAAGCAGGCTTTTCGAGGCACAGATAAACTGGTGTTACAGGCCAGATGGGAGCACCCAGGAGGAGGGGGAGGGGAAGAGGAGTCCCTGTTTGGCAAGAGGGACGGAGCAGGCAGGGCTGCCCCTCCCCCAGCCAATCTGGCTTCCCTTTGTGCTGGGCTGACAAGGGGCAGCTGGTGAGGCTGGCTGGGAGAGGGAAAGAGGGAATTAGTCAAGTGCCTGCAGGCAAAAGCCAGCATGAGGGAGGGACTGATGTCCCAGAGCACCCTCCTTCAGAGGCAGGCGGGGACCCCAGACTCTCCCTGATCTCCCCTGCAACCTGGTGCTCAGAGACCTCATCAGAGCATCCAGCCAGGGGCTCTTTTGCATTTGGACTCTGGAGTCAGACTCCCTGGGTTTAAGGCCCAGCTCTACCCTTACCGGCTGTGCCACCTTGGGCAAATCGCTTCACTGCTCTGGGCTTCATCTCCTCATCTGCAAAATGGAGATTATCATAGTGTCTACCGCACAGCGTGACCTACGCTTGAATGAGTAGAGTGTAAAGCACTTCTAACAATGCCTGAAATTTGTAAGAGCTACGTAAGTGTGAGCTATTATTATTATTATCATTTTATCTTTACTATTTTTTTCCACACAGGAAAAACTAAACATTTGGGGTCTGTGAGAGACAGAGGAGGAGGGATTTCAGCTCCCGGAAACCCTGTCCAGTGGCTGGAAATCCCAGGGATTTTTCTGGCCTTTCTGAGGCTTTTTCTTCCTCACTTTTTTTTTTTGTTCCTAGCATTTGACCTTTCCAGTGACTGGCTTGGTCATGGGAATTTACCAGGGGTATTCTGGAAGGACTGACATGTTTTCTGATGTTTGAGGGCATCAGGATTCCCAAATCTGAGTGCCTTTTGTGCTGGAGTGATGGCCATGTCAACACCCCGCTCTGCCTGTTTGACCCTGGTGAAGTTATTTCGTGTCTCTGAGCCTCAGTTTCCTCATGTGCAAATTGGGAGAAGTGTTTGATCTGCCTCACAAGATTGTCTGCAAGCCAACAAGATTGTGTTTGAAATGCTGTATTCAAATGTAAGAGTGTTGGGATGATTACTTGTGGCAGATAAAGGATAGATTCCTGCATCATATACTTACTGTGTGGCTTTGAGGAAGTCACTTAACCTTTGTTAAGACTCAGCATTCTCTTCTATAACGTGGGGATAATGAAACTAACTTCCTGGAACGATTGTGAGGATTACAGGAAATCGTGCACTGAGAACACTGTGTACAATATCTGATATGTTGTAGCGGTTATTTAAAAATGTTGGGGTTTAATCCACTCCCCACCCAGACCCTTAATACGTCCACACCCACACATCCACACAGCAGATATCTCTGAGAAAGAGAAAGCCCGCAGAAGAATCCTCTGATGAGAGAACGTGGACATTCAGGTGGTTTGGTCTCTCCAATCTCAGCTGCGCAGGTCTCATTTTTATCATAGAAGCTTCTTGTTATATTCTGCCTGGGGAAATAACACAGCTTTGCTCTCTTCTTCCTTCTTGCCTTTTCTCTCATATTAGTTGTGTTTCTCTTCAAATCCCCTCGACAAAAATAGCTAGGTTGTGTTCTGTGTCCAGAGTTGCGGTTCTGACCTCCTGGAGAGGTAAAGTCAGCCCTTTTCTTATCCAAAGGGCGCCTGGAGATTTAACTTAACCTCACCGGGAAAGAACAGGGAAGAATGAACTGAGGCTAATTAAGGGGACTTAGCTTGGAAGGAGTCATGTTTTCACCCTAGATATGGCTTTCTTGCTGGAGATGGAGGGCGAAGTGGTGTGGAGGGGTCCAAAAGGATATTTTGGGTGAGAATGAGAAGGAAAGAGGAGGCGTTAATTCACTTTTCTGATGCCACATGCCTGGGTTCCTGCTAGGGGTAGGAAGAAAATTATGTCTTTATTTCTCTGTTCATATAAAGTGTCCTCTCTGATCATCTAATACCTCTCTGATCCTGATGAGCCAGTGGAAGTCCTAGATCCTTTACATATTCTAAGCTGACAGGCACAAATTGAATGAGTGGGACCTTGGGAGACACAACTAAGAAAGTAATTTTCTCGGCTCTGCTTCTTACTTAATTGGTCATTAATTAACGTCTGTTCCACAATTGCCCCAGAAAGAGAGAACTGTTCCCAGCCCCCACCATGTCCCATAAAATGTGTTTCTGGTACACAATATGCCTACATTCCCCTAAGATTAGAATGGCTACAGGGAAGCTGGTAATTCATTTCATCATTGGACTAATTTGGCCTCTCACTCCATAAATTTTCTGAATTCTTGGTTTTTTAAATTTTCAAAATGGGGATATGAATACCTCCCTCTTCAAGTGGTTGCAAGGAGTATTAATAGACATAGATATAGCTATAGATATAGACAGATAGTGAATGAAAATCAGCTAGCACAGTGCCTGGTGTGTAGTAGCCGTTCAATTAAAGGAAGCTTTTTTTATTACGTGAATAATTATTGTCCCTTTTTGTTTGTTTCTGAGCTTGCCCAAAAGTATCTGCTACTGGGATACCTCTGAGCATACTCAAAGTATCTACCACTCATTTCCTCCCAGCTCTGGGACAACAGAGCAGTTGTTGTTGGGATGACTGTAACAGGCTTAATACTGCATGGAGAGAAAGGAAAGAGAAGGATTGACTTTCAGTATTCTGGGTCCTGTGAGCTTTTGGTTTCAGCACAACTCTGCTGTTTCACCAAGCTATATGTTGACAATTATGTGCTACGATTACTCTATTACTACCACTATTTTTGAGTGGTTTGAGTATAATAATTTCATCCAGTGTTATTCTGTTGATTTTACAAATGAGGGCATTGAGGCTTAAGGGGTTAAGCAACTTGCCCAATATCCCACAGCTAGTGAGAAATAGAGATGAGATTAATACCTAGGAAGGTCTAGCTCAAAAGCCCTTGCTCTTAACCACTGTGCTATAACAGCCCAAGTGGTCTGAAAATTTGTCCTGGGTCAAAGCAGGGCAGGAAGAACTGTATTTCCTGTCAAGCAGGGGAGTTAGACTGAAGCAACTGCTTTCCTGTTCTCCATGCTAACCAAGGAACTCTGGAAAGAGCACACTCAGAGTGACATGTTCCCCTTCCACCTGAGGATGCAGCTAGCTCATGAGTTTCCGGATCTAGAAATAGGACTCACCAAATGCCTAGGATGAGTTAATGCTCTCTGTTGGTGGGGGTGTCACACAAACTGGGCAGTCACGTCAGTTGGTTGCATTTCTAGGGTGTAGCATAGTGCTCCCTAATTTTGTGTCTTAGATCATTAGTTCCCCAAGATATCTAGGAGAAAGAATTTCTCGACTGAATGTGTTTAATAACTGAGACATAGTATATCCCTCTCTTGGAAATTCACAATGCTTACAAATATAGTAAAGGCTCTGAAAAGTCTTGCAATAAAAAACAAAAAACCCAAACACAATGAAACATGGTTTATTTACTTTGCTTAACTCATTGTTTCCCAAGCACACTTGGCCTTTGTTGAAATGCCATCTATTAATATTGCAAGGAACTAGTGTTTGATGGAAGAGGCATGAAGAAATGTTTGCACAGTGCAAAAAACACTGGATAAGGAGACCAGAGACTATCACCCTTTTGGCTTTGTTAATGTGTGTAAGTCAATTATTCTCTCTGGTCTATAAAATGAGAAAGTTGACCTATATAATCTCTAGGTCTCCTTCTGGCTCAGTAAATCTATGACTATGGCTACACCTACAGGACATGACGGAAGATTAAAACATAGAAAACTCACTCCTAGAGTCTAGAAATTTGAAATTAGGTAAAAGAAATACATACAGGTTACAGCAGAATACAATGCCTGGCAGCACATTACAAAAGTTTAATGAATTTTTCCTGAACGGAAGAGGGAATGTGAAAAAGATGTAAATACATTTAAATGGAACAAATTGGTATAACAGGGATCTTAAGTAAAGGATGAATGAGATTATGAGTGATGGAGCCGTAGTGGGAATTCTTCCAGGTAGAGATAAATTTTGAGCAGTGTAGATAGAGAAGGAAGGTGATTAACATCCATTCACCATTTACTATGTGCCTGCTAATTTACAGATGTTATGTCAATCTTTGAAACTTTGTGAAGCTTACAAAGGTTAAGTTGCATGCTCAGCGTCATACCTCTTGTCATTGGAGATGAAGAGTTTGGAACTAATATACCTTGGATGTTTTCATTTTAAATTTCCGGAATCTAGGAAAGTATTTTCCATGTGTTTTAATCTTTCATCACGTCCTGTAGACGTAGCCATAGTCATAGACTCACTGAGCTACAAGGAGGCCTGTAGATTAAATAGGTCAACTTTCTCATTTTCAGCCCCAGAGTTCAAACTCTTATTCTGCAACCTGCTTCTTAAAGGCCACACTTGACAAAGGAATTCTTGATTTATAGCGTAACTCCAAGGGAGGTTTCATTATTCTCCGAGTTACCTTAGTGCACATAATTCTGGAATAGGTTATCACAGCTTCCAAAAAGAGTGTATGAGCACATGAGAAATACCGGAAATCACCTAGCAGGAAAGAGCTGTTGAGGGCGCCAGATGCCATTGCCCTGCAAAGCAGTTCCAGAGGAGTCCAGGGAAATGGCTTTGAGAAGAATATTTGTGAATGAAAAGACTCTGCCAGTGATAACAGAATCTTCCGGGAAAGGGGAATTAATGCTATGACACACCCCCACCCCTGTGGTTTTCCGATGAGAAAGCTCATTCAATTTATAAGCCCACATCACCAGGTAGTATTTTAGTGTAGATGTTAAGAAGCAAAGGGGAAAACTGTTTTCTCTTTTGTGGGTGATATAAAAATACCTGTGTCAGAGAGTGGTCAGAATGATGTGAAGGATGCAGACGAGGGTGGAAAATAATAAGTGGAAATTGGGGGTTTTATGAAGAAGATCTTGTCAACTGGGTCTGTGGAATACGGCAGTGAAAAAAGATGTGTCATTTCACCCTTTCAAGTCTTCAGAATGGTGGCTTCAAATCAGCACCGCTGCACCTTTGGCGTTTTTCATTCTTCACGCTCTTTCTGGAAGAAGAAAGGGCTTAGAGGTGGTTCTGGTAGGAGTAGAATGTTAACTTGTAAAGCACCTGATTGTGTTTTCTTCATGGGCTCCAGGTGACCTCCCAGAGACACGGGTGCACTCGGTGTGGCGACTGACAACTCTACCTCCTGGGCCACCCGACACCCAGTCCCAGATAGACGCCTTCTTTTCCGGTGTGGGAACTTGGATGTCCTGACCATGGGATAACTCAGCTCTCCACTCTCCTAGCTAGCTGTGTGATCCCGGGCTGTCAATGAACCTCTCTGAGCTTCCTTTTTCTCATCTGCAAAATGAGAGCTTTGAACCCGATGACTTTAAACCAGGTGTCATCCTGGTTTTGCAGTGCCGTGATTTCAACACCACCCAGTTCGGATGCTCCCTCATTCTGAAGAGCCCGCAGGTCACCTGTGGACTCCTGCTAATCCATGCCATTGGCCTTCCCTGCACCCTCTTCCATAGCTTCCCAGGAAACATGGTAATCTGCTTTCCAGATGGGCTAATATCTCCTCCTAGCTGCAAGGCAGCGGCGCTTCTGGCATTGGTTTCCGCACTAAACTTGATGGTCTGATTTTAAAGGTTGGTTTTAAAGGAACTGTCTGGCCGTGTGTCCCCGAGTTACACTGCAGTGCTAAACGTTGGAGCGAGGCAACACCGGGAGAATCCAGGCAGCACGCTCACCCAGAGAGGGAGGGTGAGGGGAAGACAGAGACGGCGAGAGGAGAGAGGGGGACATTGGGGGCAGAGAGGGGACCGAGACCGGCGAGCGGGAGAAAGGAGCGGAAACCACAGAGGTAGAGTCCGGGACGACAGAGAGAAACGTAGACGCACAGGGAGGGGCCGACGTATATACAGAAAGAGGGAAGGCGAAGCGGTGACACCTAGCCTCGCAGGCAGCGGGAGGCTCTGCGCCCGCGGACAGCCCCCGCCCCCGCGCGGACCGCCGTCCCGGCGCCGGAACTGGGCTCCCCCGGCCCGGCCGCTCGGTTCGGGCGTCCTCGGGCTCCGCGCTCCCCCTCCCGCCTCCGGATGGGACTGGCTCTGCTCTTCGCACAGCCGGGCTCGCGGGGAGACCGGGTGAGCAGCGGCCGGCAGCCGGGGCGTCCTGGACGCCGCTGACCGCCCCGCGCGCCGCGACCGTGCGTCCACATGAGTGCCTCTCCCAGCAGACCCAGGTAAGAACTTCCTGACCTGCCCGAGTCCTAGGAGGAGCACACCTGGGCGCCGCCGGGGTGATGATGGGGGATCCCGGTGAAACTGGAGGCTGTGGAAACATGGGGGTGGGGGGGTGCTATTTGCTCTCATCCGAATTTTCTTAGGGAAGCATCAAAGTTACCAGAGGGCAAGGTAAAGCTATTAACATGGATTGCGGCCTGGCTGTGGGTCCCACACCGGAGAGTTGGTGTCCCTAGGAAATCACTGGGATAGGCTACCACCTTCATGAATTTCCGGGGGTGGCAAAGCTGGTTTCTTTTTTCATTCAGTACTGGAGATGTGCACAGACAAGTGGCGAGGGCCGGGTTGGGGGCTCGGAGACTGCGTCTGCTTCTGTCCACCATTCTGGCAAAAGCTGAAACTGCATTGGCTTCTCTTGCTCGGCCCAGTGCCCCATCACCCCACCTGGCTGCCCCGTCAGTGTTACACCTATTCTACTTGCATGGTAGAAGTATGCGGTTTGGCGAAAAGATGAAGTATACATTATGGGGTACCTAGTGAGACTAGGGGGAGGCTCTGCTTTTTCTAATTTCCTCCTAGGGTGGAGGTGAGAGGTTTGGCAATCGGAGGAACTGCTGGTTTTGATCTAGGAATGCATGAAGTCCCCATTCCAGGGGAAACGGAGTTACTCTGGTGGAGTAGATGGAGGGGTGAGAAGGCGTGGTTGTCCAACTGAAGTTGCTAGAGCCCAAACAACTTGTTTGCAATCATCAGTCAATCTCATACCTGGAGAAATTTCATTCCTCTAAAGGGCCCTTAGCAGGGTGCATATGCTGCAAGGTAACATGTGAATAAGCAGTTGAGTGGTGTACCCAGGCTGTGATTTCTGGGGGACCCGGAGCAATTGTGAGGGGAGAGCTCCACTTCAGGCCCAGTAGTGAGGGTTAGAGTGGGAGGATTGTACATATCGCATATGCTAAGAAGATCCCTAGATTTTTTTTTCCAAGGAAATAATAATTTTTAAAAAGGCTTGTAAAAAATAATAAAATGTTTTCATGAGAGCAGCAGATGTAAAACTCCCACCACTCTGGGCGAGGACAAAGAAATTTGTGCAGGGGGCGAGCTGTCTCCTCTGCCAGTGCCTACATGAGCACATCACCTTTTGGAGATACAGACAGTGTTTTACGGATGAGGAGCCCTCCTCCTGAGAGCTTTTCAGGAGGGGCACATCTCAGCTGGGGCTCTGTCTTTGAGTTCAGGAAACCGAATATTGGAAACAAGTTGAAAATGCCACATTGATACACCCTACCCCAGAGTCCCACTTTGCCCCTAATTTGATAGAGGCTCACTGCAGAACAGGCATAGTCTAGGAGAGTCACTCATGCTTTCTAGAGTAACACACATCTCTCTCTCTCTCTCTCTCTCTCTCTCTCTCTCTCTCTCTCTCTCTTTCTCCCGCCCTCAATTAATAGCATTTAGGAGGTTGGAGGGCAAAGTGTGGACGTGTAGTGTGTGCAGTTTAGTTTGTTCCTTAGATGGGGTTAATACTTATTCCTTTTATTCAGCTCTGCCTCCCACCTTTGTTCCTTACTTGAAGATCATGTCTCTTGCTCATATTAATGTCCCTATCTATGTCACCTTCACAGACCTTTAACTGGCTCCCTTTGATGGTGTACAGTGAGGTCACCAGTGGTTGCCCAAAGCCCCCTTCCTCGGGCTCAGTTACTTTGTAACTTGCTCAGAACATCTCATCCTCAACTTGCAACTTGTAAGAGAACTCCACTGGGCATTGTTGGTGTTCAAGAGACCCAGGGTCTCAAAAGGGCATGTGGAAGTTCCAGTTTCTGAACCCTGTCCATGCTCAAAAGCTGTTTGTTTTTAAAGATTTGGGGTTGGGCTTTGTTGTCAGTGTTGAAAAGAAACCATTATATGCAACTGATCAATATCTAGCCAACCTGGGGTGCCAATTTGACCTTGCCACCAAATGTGAGTGCCTTAATCGGTTGCTTGGTCAGCTGTATTCAAGGATCATAGACCTTGAATGAAATCACATCTTTATATGGAGATTGCGTTGGTCCCTGCCACCACCTTCCAGCCTTTGCTTTTGGACCATAGCACTCACCTGATATCCTTGCAGATTCCCTTGCTGCTGGCTCCCAGGCCTCTCTCATCACACACATCTTCAGCATGTATGCATGTCACTGAAATCACCAGCCCCAGGGCTGCAGCTGCACTCCAGAGGTGTTCCCACTGTGTGCTCCCACTGTCTGCTGCTTTCGCACAGAGGCAGCATGTAGTTTTCAGTGTGTGTGGCTTTGTGCTGCTATTTACAATTCTGCCAGGAATATAATTCACCCATTCCACTTGCCCTGTGGAAGTGGTCGCTTTCTCCTGGGTGCTTGCTGCAGTTCCTACTCTTGTCATGTTGGTTTTCATGGATCTTTCAGCCTGATCAGGATCTTTTCTTTCTTCTTCTCCTTTCCCCTTTTTGCACCTGTGGAGACTGGTATGTCAGGAACCACATTTCTTTTCCTGCCTAGGCACAGTCACTCTTCAAAGCATTAGTAAAATGAAAGAGTTAGTTCCTTGATTTGATCCAGCGCCCTCATGCGCACAAAGCAGAAACTCTGCACATATCTTTTGGCTGCTAGAGTCCCATATACCCTTTATTTTCGTGTATAGAAGGCTCTGGCTTCTAAGGAATGCCCTGAGATCTGCTCTGCTTGGTACCTGGTGTGTACACAGTGCACATCTGTATGATGAATGGACATCTCCAACAAGAGGCAGGAGGTATGGAAACAGTGTTACAGCCAAGAGAGAGAAAGAAGAAAGTGACTTAGGACATGGGATCCTAAGTAGGCACATCTTCTTATTAGGGCCACCTCGATCTATTTCAGCTTCATTTGGTGTGTGAAACTAGAGTTTGTTAGATGGGGGACCACTCGGCAGCAGACTTAAGTACAGATCTGTAAGCTGTGAAAACAGAGATTGAAGTACTTTTCTCAAACAGGTTGACTTTGATGAATCTGTGACTTAGTGCTCTGCTAACCACCTTTTTACTTAGGCTTTCCTCAAACTAACAGTGGTGTTCTGTCTTCAGACGGAAGTTCCTGGTGGTCCACAGTAGGGGAGAAGAATATCTCCTGTTGTTCGCGGACACCGCAGGCAAAGAACCCGTTCTAGGCATATTGAACGAAACCAAACTGAGTTGGTTTCATCAGCCATATTAACAGGCTTGGAACAACCTGAATCCTTTGGTCTGAAACTAAATCAAACAGTGAGACCTTTCCGAGACCCTTACGGGCAGGAAGCGGGAAGCATCTCTCTCTACTCAGCACCTTCGTGGGCTTTCGGAGTAGCTCTGGAGCCTCTGCTCAAAGAGAAGCGTTCCCTTTCTGAGGCAAGATTGGAGCAGGGCTAATTTGGAGGTGGCTGAGGGCTTCAAGGATCAGCATTGGAGAGGGCAAGTTGAGCATTTATTAAAAAAAAATCATAAAATAAACCCGGACTTGTACGGAACATCAGACTAGTGACGTGCTGCCTGCTCCCCTCACCCTACCGTCAGTCGCTGAGCTCAAGGAATAATAAGCATATTTATCTAGCAGGGGAGTATGCAAAAGGCAGCCCCTGCAGTTCACCTGCCATTTGCTCTAGTTGATCTCTGAAATTCCGTCTTTCTAGACATCTGTGTCTAAGACTTGGGGAAGAGGGAAGAAATAGAGGGGTGTGGGTGGGGGAGAGCAAGTCCTAGAAAAGTTTGTGAGGCCCAGGGGCCAGGAGAGAGGCTGCCCCGGAAGGCATGGGAGGAGAACCATCCCTGGGAAAAAGAGCGAGAGAGATGACACAGAGATGCGGAGGGAGGGGAGGGTGGGATGGCAGAGAGAGGAAGCCAGCCAAGTGGGAGGAGGGAGAGGAAACAGATGGAACAAGAGGAAGACGCATCGAGTAAGTGCAAAAAAAAAAAAAAAAAAAAAAAAAAGGCCAAAGAAGGGAAAAGAGCACAAGATAAGTAAAAGCAGCACCTTGCTTTCAGGTTTTTTCTCTTTCCCCTTTTCCTCTGGCAGAGGGAGAAAGCGAGCCAGCCAGTGAGCCAGCGGAACAGCGTGGTTTTTGTGCTTTGGAGGCTTCTCATTGAAGCTGTCAAGCCTCAACCCCTCACGGCAGCTCATTCTATTTTTACATTTTGCAGAATTGAAATTAAACAAATGACCCTGCGATGGCGTTTTCATGAAGATTTTATCCAGCACACCCACACAGCCAGTTCTAGGGTGGCTGAATATTTAGCATAATATTCCATTTAATCAGATAAGAAGGCATCCTTGAGAGGGTGGCAGGCACGAAGCCTGGGCTTTGATAAGTGCCTCAAAGAATTGCTTTGATGAGGGTGGGGAGAAGTCAGAAAGGAACCTTGTTCTCTGGCTTGGTTGGGCTTGTTAGCAGGAAGAACCTCAGTTAACTGGATTCTGGTGGAGCTTAGCATTTCCCCTCTCATATTCCTTTTTTTTTTTTTTTGGCACTGGATTTGATTCCAGCCTTTGTGAGCTTTCTTGGTTCAATTCTCCTTGGAGATCTCATTGGTGGCAAAAAAAAAAAAAAAAAAAAAAATGGCTCACTTTGGCGGAACTTGCCCGGAGTGGAAGCTTATTTGGGCACTGACCAGATCAGGGAAGCCCATCCATACTTTGCTGGTGTGACAGGGCTTAGGCACTAGGGTGATGATGTACGTCTCATACTTGGTGAGAACACAAAGCAGATAATATTTTATTGGTTAAGATATGGACTTACTCCCTTAAGTCCCAGGAGATTTAGTAGCAATTAAGTGCATGCCTCTTTGCACATAACCACTCTTTTGGAGGAAAAAACACAACAATATGTGCTAAGGGGACCAATTAAGCAGACACGGTTGGTCGGGTACATGTAAAAATGTAAGACTATTTGAAAGGCTTCTCACTGCTGTGCACATTTGCATTTAATAGAGTATTTATGGGCTCTTTTTTCCTTATACGTAGAAGGTTTATATAATCCCCCAGCTATTAACCTTTAAAATGCTGTTTTGACATGTCCAATATCTAGGCCGGATAGCAATAAAGAGTGCTGTTGAGTCAGTTCTGACTTCAAAGGGAGCGACGGATGGAATAGTTCAGCTCAGAAAGGAACTCTTCTTCCTGCCAGCTAGCCTGTTCTTTCCCTCCAAACAGAAGGAAACAGGCTTACTAGCCAGAGACCGTTCCCTGCAGTGACTATAGAAAGGTATCTTTGTCTCTGACGCAGGGAGTGCTTGAGAGCGTGGACAAGAGCCTTATGGGTGTGTGTTCAAAGACCCGAAGAAATGCAGGATTGACAGTCCATTAAGGGGAAAGCAGAAGCCAATTTCCTTTCCCCCCTCTAATCAGGCATCCGTGTGTATTTTCTCTTGGCATTCTTTCTTCTTGGCTATCTGGTTCAGACAGTTCATCTGGCATGGCTTTGAAGCCAAGGAGCCTTTTTTTGCATTCTGGGGAAGAAAGGGAAAAAAATAAACCCAAGTCAGGACTTTCTTTACTACCATCAAGTTCAAAGTGAGACCTCCCAGATGTAAGCCTCCATCTCTCAGGTCTCCCAGCTCAACTGTGCTCAGAGCTGAGCAGCACCCTATAGTGCCAGTCCCACAAGCCTTACCATGACCGTCTCCATGCCTGCTTGGTCGTACCTTTTCCCCAGACTTCTATGCTTGCGCCCTGAGCCTCTTGTCAGGCTCAGGTCTTTTTAACAACAAATTTGCAAAATGAGTTCCTCAGTTTATTTGGGAGTCCGGAGCTTATACAAAGTCTTACTCCAAAGGTTTCCATTTTCCTGGTGAGGATGGCATAGTCAGCCTTCTCATGAGTGTGGCCCATGAACAAAAAGCACCGCCGAACACTTTATTGTTACTACTCAAATGTCATTTGCATCATGGGTTATCACTTACAGTGCTCTTCTGTTCTTTTATTTAATCATCATGAAAATCTGATGCATAATAAATTATTATTATGCACCTGTTACTGTCGCAGACACTAAGGCTCAGAGACAGGATGCCCAGTATCACACAGACAGTAAGTAGTAGAACCAGGACTTAAACCAATGTCCTATTTTTAAATCCTATGATTTTTCATACCACGCTTTCCTTGTAGATTCCACTCTGACTTTTCAGTGCCGTCTTTTTCTCATAGCTTTCCCCGTCATTTGTCGTCAGTTTTCTACCTCTGCAGGTAGGATATGCAAGCACCTCCTTGCAGTTGGTATACAAAGGGATTCCCTAAAATATGGATGCCTATGCAAACCTAATTAAAGAAATTTAGAACAAAGGAGTAGCCTAAATCAATTTTCTTGAGACTACTGCCTTTCTTTTAGGTTTTGGAACGTTAACCACTGCCAAGTTTTCTTAATATTTAAGTCAAAGAAAATGCTGAATGAGAGTTGGCATTATACCTACTCCTATGTTGTAACTATGATATTCCCTTCTTTTCTTGTAGTTTATCCTTAGAGGTAAATCCTTCCTCATATCCTGCTTTAATGGTATCAGTGGTAAATAGATTTCTGTAAGGAAAAGAAATTATAGCAGAATTTGAGGGAGACCACTACTTCTAAAAGAGAGCTAAGGCAAGTCTCTTAGGATGCAAGCCTCTGTAAATTGGCTTTTTGAGGATTTTCTTCATCTTGGCTGGTGCCATTCCCTCCATTTGAACTCAGCTGGCAACAATCAATAGAGAATGTTAATTTCTGGTCCTGGCTGGTCTTTTGCATGCACAAGCTTCCTGCTATTTCTCTGAGAAAGTATAAACCAGGTAAATAAGGCTGTGCTGATGGCTTTATTTAGCAGTTAGATTAACCAAAGCTAAATGATATATTTTGGCTTGTCAAAAAGCAGAAACAAATTAGCAGGAACAGCAGGGATTTTCTTAGTGTTGGCCCAACTGTGATGAGGCTAGAGACTTATAAAATTAGGTTTAAAATATAATTTTACCTATTCCTTTTCTTTCTCCCAAAGTATAATTTAAGACACCTGTATGCCTCGTGGACCTGAGTGTATATTGCTAGTGCTACATTTTGACTCTTCTGTCTGAAGCCTGATATCTCTTAGCAACAGCCAAATTTAATTTAGGTGTTGAGCCTTTGGGCTACCATGTATAACTGCACTGAAATGATGGGACTGTGATCAAGTTTGGGCAACTGATCTTGTCAGAGGATGAAAGGTGATCCAAACAAGCCTGAAATAGGAAAGAGAAGAATGCAGACATTTGCACTTTTTGTAGATTTTATTCCTGCATGGGCAGTGGGAAGAAATGAGTTGATGGATTGGAATCTAGGTTTTTCAGGGCACTAGTGAAATGCCCTTCACTCCTATTCTTTTCTACTAGACTATCTTATCTCCACCAACTGTGGATGGAGTGTAATGTGTTCTTACCCCAATTTTATTCTGTTCTTGTTTATTCCTGTCATGTTTTTACTACATCCTCCCTTTATGTTCTTGTAGCAAACATTTGTTAAACAAGAAATGAGGTGGGTCTTGGGGATATAGAGTTGAAGAAGATACAATTCTTTTTCTCAAAGAGCTCATGATCTAATAAGGAAGATAAACATAACATGGAAGAGTCAAAGACACCTTGTTAATGACAACAAAGAGGTAAGAATAAGGTGTTGTGGGAACACTGAATCCAGAGCAGTGAGTAGAACAGCCCAGGTGAATCTGAGAAGGCAGAGGAGGTTTTATGGGAGCTGGGTTTTAAAAGGTGAGTAGGCATGAACCAGATGGAAAAGGGTGAAACCACATTTCAGGCAGGAGGGAAGGCACGTGCAAAAACACGGAGTTGCGAGGTGCCTGATGTTCTCATGAAGAGCCATGTAGTCAGGCCACGAGGTGCGCCCAAAGAGGTGATCAGGCTGGCACAGTGAGTCGGAGTCAGATTATGAAGGTCCACTTATGCAGCTTGCATTTAACTGAGGCAACAGACATTTTTCAGCAGGAGGGTAAGAAGAGCAGATAATTTTTTAGGAAAATAACTCCAGAAGCAATGTGGAGGATGAACAGAAACAGGAAGAGTCCAAAGTTGTGGCTGGATGCTATGGAGGGGGCTGCTGGGTAGTCCAGGTGAGATTTGATGGGGTTTGAACTCTGGCAAGAAAGATTGGAAAGTATCATCCAGATTGGAGAATTGGCTTTAAAAAAAGTCATCAAAATTTTGTGGCTGGTGAATGGTGGAGGCTGAGGGAAGGAAGGAGAGGAGCCATAGATTGCATCGACATTGAGCTCGATGTTATCTAAGCTAGGTTATCTAATGAGATATAAAGCTTGAGATATGAAGTACCAAGAAAGAAGAGTTGAAAGGTAAGATAATGAGATAGAAATCTGAGCAGGATAGGACTGAAAAGAGGCCATTAGAGTAGAGACATAAACTTGGCATAAATAGTTTCAATGACATTGCAGAGGAAGGTGGGGCAGGGGCAAGACAGTACCATCGCACAGAGCTTAGGAGTTGAAGACAGCAGCGTTCGGGGTCACTACACTTAATGTTTGAAAGAAATGGAGTGGCAACTTACAAGGGAAGGAAGAGTGAAAAATGAGTTTTCGAAAGAGGGAAGTCACTTGAATATGTTTATCTATCAATGGGAAATAGCTAGACAGAAAAAGAGAGATTAAAGATACAGAAATGAGAAGAGACAGCTAAGAGAGTAGGGTCCTTGGGAACTCAGTAGGTAACAGAATCTAGCAAAAAATAAAAACAAACAAACATAAAAACTGGAGGAATTAAATTTGTAGAGGGAAGAATGAAAGGGAACCAGTATTTATGGCCTGCCAAGCATTGTGCTAGGTATTTTACATTTATTGATTTATTTAATTTTCATTAAAACATTGTAAGGGGAGAGAAGGAATGCCCTTTTCTTGGAGAAATGGGGACATAGCAAAGGATGAGTCCTACGTGCAGAAGTGCAGATGTGAAGGACCCTGGGAGTCTCTTCAAGAGACAACTTCTATTTCCTCTGTGAGGAAGTGGTGATGTCATCTTCTGAGAGTAACGTAGGGAGTGAGTTGGGAGTTCAAAAAGAATGGAAAAGTTTTGAAGAGTCAAAATTTTTGACTGTGGGCAAGGAAATAGATTTCCATACAGTGCTGATACCTGTTGGAGTTGGAAAGCTTACCCTGTGTGGCACCATCATCTCAATCTGCACCATAGCCCATGAGTGGGGCAGAAAGAGCAACTGGCTGGATTCCCCTCGGGGAGATGCATTGGGAAGGTTTAGCAGAAGCACGAGGCACTCAAAGTGCGGGTGAGATTATCGCTGAACTGGGCCAGGGGAAAGTAAAGCTAGAAGGTGACTGATAAACTGGGAGAACAATGAGATAGAAGAAGAGATTTAAGGGAGGAGTAGAATGAGAAATGTCACCGGATTGGAGATTGAGATCTTGACAAATCTCAGGCATTTTGAGATTCTAGATTGACATCTGGATAAAAGGTTGCTTAGTAGGCTGCATGTCAGTGACCACCTACCTTAAACTGACATTGGTCTTAATTGTATGATTAAAAGATGGAACTGTTTATTGTTGAATGGGTGACTAAGAAAGGCCATTAAAATCAACATTGGGTAATCCTCATCCGTCTTGAATTAGTTAGGTGTAGGCCTCTCTGGAACCTGAATGTTGTGCTGGATGATGTCTCCTGGGTCTGTCTGTCCAGGGCTTACGATTATGTACAGGTGCAGAGCCCAATTAATAGGTTGTTTCAAGACTTTCTAAAACATGTGATTGCAAGCTTTTTCCACTTTGGACTTTTGAAGGTGTAAGCCTCAGAATTATTTTTTTTAATGGGCTATATTATTTTATTTTATTTTGTGTCACAATGACTTAAAATAAATTTGTCCCTTCCAGAGAACAGTTCCTGTCTCTCACTTCATGAAATTTTAGGTTCATGAAGTAGATTTCCTAGGCCATTCCCTGTACCTCCACTACAGGCAAGTAAAATAATAGCTTCCATTTTCATCCAGTCTCGCTCATGCTATAGGATTGATTCACCACACAGCCACATGGTTTCTACAAGTGTTGTCATGAGAAGCCAGGCACTGGCTTCTGGATGGACCTGCTGAGGCAGACAAAGGATCTTTCTGTCATTCAGGGAACAGCACCCGCAGGTGAGAGCTCTGCCTATCTGGCCCTTTCTGACTTGTTCTGTTAGAGTTCTCTATAGTTTGTCTGTTCTTACTCCCTGTCCCTACCCCAGGTTCAGCCTCAATCTTCCCCCATATCCAGGTGTTGTTTGCTGGATCATTGTAACATCTGTAGTTGGGTACAACTGCATGTCTCTGTTCTACATGAGAATACCGAAAGAACACAGGTCTCTAGGTATCTGTAAACAATAGCCATCATCCAAAAAGAGCTTTAGAAATAATTTTAAAAAACCTTGGCAGTGTTTTATCTGCCTGTTTATTTGTTCACCTTGATTATAGAGCAGTGAAGCAAGGTTTTAAAATGTCCTTTCTATGCCAGTCCATTATCCTGTCTTACAGGTGGTTCTGATTTCTTCCACTGTTATTACAGTAGGAGACCAAATGTAATTACCCAGGACTTCAATTTAGACGTCAAACACAATTACACAGGAAACAATCTGTTAGAGTGTCCTTCTTGTGATTCAGTTGTCATTTAGTTGAATTTTGGATAAGAAACACTAAAAATCAGGATCTGAGTTGCCCTTTGTGGCTTAACTTTTATGTGTTCTGGCCCTTTGGGAACCTAGAATTGTCTCATTTAACCTTTGACAGATGAAGAAAATGAGGCCTAGAGAAGGGAGGTCATTCAAAGTCACCCAAGTTCATAAAACTGGCTGGTAGTAGACTTGGGAGTAGCACCCCCATCTTCTGTTACAGAATTTAGTGCTCCGAGGCTCTCTGAGGAGAGCCCCACACCCTAATTGCTGGAGAAGGGTACTTTGAGGTGGTGTGGAATGATGCTCTGATCTAGATGACAGCTTGTGGGGCAGCATGCAAAGTATTCTTGTCCTCATTGGTCCTATACATAGACTATCTTGTAAATTTTTCATCCTGCACCCACTGAATCTTTCTCCTCCTTCCCTTGTTTTCTGGCGAATGCGTGCTTAAGGGAGGGTGATTTGGGCAGGTCAGTGTTGTTTTGCCACCACACATGTTACAATCATATGCATATGAGTAGCAAATAAAAATTAATCTTTCGATTATTTATAATAGGTCACTTTCTGTTAGGAGGCAGAGGTTTGCGTTGATAATTGAGAGCTGACCCTTTCTAAAACATCTTTGGTCTCTCATACAGCAGAGAAGCTAGAACCATGCAGCAACAGGATTTACCTGGACTTGTATCTGGAGGGTGTAGGGGTACAGGTGAGTTTCAGATAGCATGGGCATGGATTTTTCTGTTTGCCAGTCATCTGTCACCTGGCTTCTGGCATGCCAAGGTATGGCACAGACTCTCTGACCTGCCTTAGGAGGGCAAATGGAATCAGTGCTCTTACAAATCCAGCTTCCCGCTTCAGAAGAGGGGCTGTCGGTGAGCTTGGTAGGTTAGGGGTTTATTGCTGCAGAAGCAGGCAGCAAACAGACGTCCGTAACTCTGGGATTTCTGTCGCGGAAGGGGCATGCTATCATAGAAAAGGATAAAACATGCTTAGAAAGAAGGAGATCTCTAAGACGCAGCTCTTCCATACACAGATGGGAGAAGGTGATTTGACTATGGACAAGAAGATATATTGGAACCAGTTAAACTGCTCATAAGAAAGTTAAGGAAGTCCTCTGAGAAAGTTTCCTGGTCTCCCACCTCTGCCTCCCCAGAACATGAGTTAACAAATTATATTTTGGAACCCTCAAACAAATCATATGTGCTCCCTTTTCCAGGGTGTGAGATCCCTAAGAGTTTAGCTGTACAGCACTCACGGTCATTTTGGAGAATCGTTTCCTATTTGCTGAGTGTTTTGCTCTCTGATTTTGCTTTCCCCAGGGAGACTCCCATCTGGACAAACTCTCGGTTAACAGCCATGTAGTCATCCATGTTAATAGCTTTACTGAGTATCTACTCAGACATGCTAGCCGTGAAGAGAAATGTGAGATGTGGTAGGTGTTTCACTGTATCAGTGGTATCTGTGCTTTGACTATTTTCCCGGTCTGTTCAAATGCTATTAACTGCTTCCAAAATGCTCTAAATGATGTGTTTGTAGTCTGGATTGTCTCTCTGTTATCTGTGTTATTGTTTCTGTCTGTTCTTAAATATCTCATTAAATACTTTCGTGTTTTATCTGTTTCATTCTCCTCTGCCCCAGTCACACCGAGCCTCGTTTTCCAAGGTAGGCCATTTTGCCGTTAAGTCTTGGAGACAGAAAATGGTAATTCGAAATAAACATCACTGTCCTATGTACAGCCCCCTTCCTCTCTCATAATAAACCACTGTCTCTGTTGAACATTTAACTGAAACCACAGTGCAGAGTTTCAAAGAGCCATCTCTCAAGCACGGGTATCATTAAGGTCCAGTGATTCCTAACCACAGATTTACTATCTTTAGAATAAAAGCCCAAGAGACGCCTAACTCACGTCCACTGCAGGAAGGGCAAGTTAAAGACGGTCTTGGCATTCTTGAGATCACTGACCCTACAAGCGTTACAACCTTTCAGTTTTATTTTGATAACATCTGCTGGTGTACTTGTCTGCCATTTGGTTAAATTATTGCAAAGCTACAGACAGTGACCCTCTGCTTTTGTTTCTGGATCACGTCAGGCTAGGGCTAATGGGCTCTCACTCTGGGCTGAATGCTTGGGTCATGAGATAACAGATATGAAAGAAGCAATCCTAGGAATGAGCTGCATTTAAACATAATTTCAAGCTCTGGTGCTGCGTTGCCATTCGGTAGGGTGTGATGGCATCTGTCTTCCCCAATGTCACTTAGAGCAAAATAGTCACAAAGTTTCAAGAAAAGATATTCATTTGACCTTGGCGTCAATCCAGGTCTGATCCATATCTGAAGAATCACCATCGTTGTCATCCTTATCATTGTCATTAACAGTCTCTTGCGGAAACTTTTACCATGTGTCAAACTCCACTGAGCACAGTACATTCCTGATCTCACTTAACTTACCACACCACCGTGAGTCAGTATTATTAATTTCCCAGTTTTAGAGATGAGGAAACTAAGATTTGAGAAACTAAAAGACTTCCTCAAGGTTATTTTACTGGTGTGCAGATCCGGGGTTCAAATTTAGATGTGATTTCAGAGCCTGAGCTTCTAACACAACTATGTTATTCAAAACAAAGGATCAGAAATGGTTTATCAGATTACCAGATTTTGGGGGGTGGGGGTACAAAGAAGCATAAGTTACCTCCCATCCCCAAATGCCTTCAAATGTTGTTGGGCAAGAAGTCATTTAAAAAATAATTAACAGGCTGGGTGCAGTGGCTCATGTCTATAATCCTAGCACTCTGGGAGGCTGAGGCAGGAGGATCGCTTGAGCTCAGGAGTTCAAGACCAGCCTGAGCAAGAGCGAGACCCCCTCTCTACTAAAAATAGAAAAGTTAGCCAGGTGTCTTGGCACATGTGTGTAGTCCTGGCTACTTGGGAGGCCGAAGCAGGAGGATCACTCGAACCCAGGAGTTTGAGGTTGCAGTGAGCAGTGAGCTATGATGATGCCACTGCACTCTACCTGGGGTGACAGAGTGAGACTCTGTCTCAAAAAAACAAACAAAAAACAATATACCAAATGCCCAATATGTGGAACATAATAAATATTGTATTAATAGGAAGAGGTCTTAGAGAAGGTAAGAGTCACAGTAGGCCTTGAACCGTGAGCAAGACTGACATAGACAGAAAATTAACAGGAGAAACATTTCACACAAGGGAGGTGTGAACAAGGGTGAGCAAGCAAAAGGCATATGATGTTGTCGAAGGGTGAAGGACAGTGGGAACAGGTAGAGGGTGAGTTATCCAGGAATCTAGTTTTTGTGTACCCATCTGTTTTGCAGTCAGATATTAACTGAGTGCCTCCTATAATGGCAGGTGTTCTCTAGGGGAAAGAAGTAGATTTTTTTTTTTTTTGCATAGTTCTCTGGCTGGTCTGCCTCATGCAAATATGCCTAGAATCAGTGTTTGGTCAGCAGCCTCCTCTCTCACCTTTGCAGGTACACACACGCGTGCTGGTGTATGCCTTGCTCCCAACCTTTCTTCCCTGGCCAACATGTCAGAGGAAAGAGAACAGCTGTGGCATATCATCTTACTGATTTATCTCTAAATTTGAAAAAAATATAGCAAGGCAAGAGAGCAGAGTTATAAAAATGTTTAGAAGAAATGGAAAAATCACCCATAATCCTACCCCCTAATATAACTAAGGCTTGTAATCTCTTCTAGTTTTGAGCATGGAAATAATGCTTTTTTTCGGCATGCTTTTAATCAGATGGTGTGTACAGTTTTGCATCCTGCTTTATTCATAGAGTTAGAGCTCATAAAAATGTGTCGAGTAAATGAACACTGCTGCACAGACTTCACAGGAGCAAGGTGCACTACCCTTTCTCCATTGTTGTTTATATCAATTGTTTTCAATATTCTCTATTTAAATAGAGATGAGGGCAGTGAAGGTTTTCAGGCATCCTCCTTTTAAGGTGTGGCTTTTGAGTCTTGATACAGGCAGTAGGAACTGTCTCAGCGTGGAATCAGAAGACTTAATTCTGATGGACTAGAGCAAGATAAGGTCACTCTGGTCCAATCCGTCCCTAAGGAGAACCAACGTAAATGCAAAGGCAATCTCTCTCATTTGTGAACTTTCTCTTTTTTGTGTCTGTTTGCCCAAAGCTTGCCCTTTTTCTGGCATCTGGTTAAGGAATAGGGACCTTTTGTAGATAAGAGTTATGGGGGAACTTGGACCAAGTCCTTGGAATTTGGATTCTTTCCTCCCACAGGGGTTGAGTCTGGGCTGCCATTCCTGCCCACTCTGTGATCCAAGTAGTTGCTATGTTTTAGAATTGCTGTGCGAGTTTGGAAACTCAGTAACTGCTAGTTAAGAAACAGAATTAGTTCAGTAGTTAAGTTCTACAAGTCTTAAACCTGCAAAAAGTACATGGGGTTCCACCTACAGTGATCAGCATTATTTTTCTGTCTCTCATCCATTTTTACCTTCTTGAATCATTTCTGAGAACTGTTCTAAAAGAACTCAAGAGTCTACTTTGACAAACAAACCACACCTCCCTTCAAAAATTCCTCCCCTCAGCTCCCGAATTCTTCTGACAGTCTAATAAATAGGTCCGATAAGCCAATATTATTGCATTTCCTTAAGACCGATTTATCCTGGGAAGCGTCTCCTCTGTCTTGTCTCTGTACACCTTGCACTAGGATGGTAACTGTTATATAAATCCAAAGATAAATGCCTAAAAACATCAGCAGCCAAATTAATTCCAGAATTTATCTCACTCATGCGAACTGAATGATCAAGCTCAAGTTTGGTGAGATTTTCTGGGTATGACGAGATGTTCTGGGTAGACAAAGCATCAGAGCTAAGAGGACAGGATGTGTGCTGGGTGCAGGAAAAAAGGAAGCCCTTTTTGGGGAACTGAGTCAGTCTTCAGAGTGTGGCATCTTATACCACCAAAAAAGAGGAGATTGTGATGCATGGGAAGCTAGAACCAGGTCCAGTGAACATGAAAAGCAGTGGACAAGGGTGCAAGAAAGCAAGCCAGAGGGGCAGGGGCGATGCATCGGCATGCCCTGCTTATCCACTCCTGGCTTTTGTCGAGCATCCACAGCGACAGGTCTCAGAACTGGACGTGCTCCTGCCCTCTGCCCTCAAGTCCCATCCAGAAGAGCTGGAAGATATGGTAATATACACTTAGCAGTTCCAGGGGCTCTCTGTTTGTTATTCTCCATATGGAAGGCCCTGAGTTAGGGACTTGAGAAGAAAGCTTAGCCGTGTAAAGAAAAGACTAGCAGAAGATACTGAATTTGAACAAAATGGCTTGCCTTCCCCCGCCACATGCTCTCAGCTGAAAGCAGGCATCTGTGCACACGGCGGTGGTTCTGCCACCTTCTATGTACGTGGCTCCTCTGTGTTTTAGACTGAGTTTGAAAAAGTGCTTAGCACATAGCAGGCCCTCGGTGTTTTTTCCATTCTTCCCCGCCTGCCCGCCCCCCCCCAGCCTAGATATATTTCTGTTCCTACAGGCACAAAGCCAAGGGCCCGTGTGCTATGGTTCTCAGAGCATGGGACTTACTAATAGTTATCAAAGCTACTGTTTATTAAGCATTTTCTCTGTACCAGGGAGGGTATTCAAGGTGTTATCTTTTCTATTTACTTCTGAAGATGCTGAGGCTTGAAGACACTGATTAACTCACCAAGATCACAGACTGGTCAGAGGAAGACTTGCGTTGGATCCCACGTTCACGATTCTAAAACCCGTGCTTTTTACTCCTATGACAATTGTCTCTCTCCGTCAAAACCAGAGCAACTGGTTTTGATTCCCAATTCTGCTACTTCCTAGCTGACTATTCCATCACTCTGGCCCTTAGTTTATTCATCTGTCAAATGGTGGTGTTGCGTCGGGTATTTTCTGACATCCTTACTAGCTTTCAAGTTCTGTGCGCTAACACTTGGTCTTAGAGTATAATCTCAGTCTGCAATATATGGGAGAAGGGCGAGATAAATTTAATTTAATTTTATTTTAGAGACAGAGTCATGCTCTGTCACACAGGCTAGAGCATAGTAGTGTAATCAGAGCTTACTATAACCTCAAACTCCTGGGCTCAAGCAATCGTCCTACCTCAGCCTGACAAATAACTGGGACAGGCTAGCCCCACCACACCAGGCTAATTAAAACAAAATTTTTTTTGTAGAGTCTTGCTGTATTGCCCAGCCTGGTCCTGAACTCCTGGCCTCAAGCAATCCTCTCTCCTCTGCCAACCTAAAGTGCTAAAGTTATACGCATGAGCCACCATGCCCAGCTGATAGATAGTAGCTGAGTAAAGATATATGCTATGCACGGTGGGTCACACCTGTAACCCCAGCACTTTAGGAGGCCGAGGCGGGGGGATTGCTTAAGGCCAGGAGTTTGAGACCAGCCTGGCAACACAAAGACCTTGTCTCTTAAAAAAAAATTGCTATCTACTGAATATCTTTGTGGGAATATAGCGGAGACTCAGAGACCAAGGCCATCATGGTCTGGCCTTTGGAAGTTACCAGTAAAGCAGGGAAACAGACACTGAATATGTTACAAGCATTGAGTGTTATGCAAAAAGATTACAGCATGTGGAGACATTCTGAGGATAATTCATGTGAACCCAGTTTAGTCAGTTCAGTGAACATCTGCAGGTGTCCCAGAGCAAGCACGTGCTGGGGATTTAACACCGAATTATAACAGACACAATATGCCACTTGAGTTCAGTCTTTTCTTCTGTTATTCTTTTCTTTTTTGAGGCTTCTCATGCACCCAGTTTCAATGGGGGTTGTGGGAAGGACTTGCAGAATTGTACTGTGTCAGTCTAAAGAGGAACAAGGGAAGACAGTGACAAGGAAGAAGAGAGGGAGGAAGGAAGGTTCCAGAGCAGGAGTTAATGTTAGAAAGATGGAGTGAGGTAAAAATACGGGGTTATACTTTTAAGAACATCTTCCAAATACTCGCTTGCTGTAGCAGAAAGTATATGAAAGGCTGGAATGAAAAGAAGAAAAGAAACGTAGATTCATAGTATCTCTGATTTGGAAGGGACCCAATACGACATGTGGTCCAACCTCGTCTAATTATTTGGATCCTGCCTGCAACATCCCAGTATGGCTTTCAGTTTGCATGCTTTCGTTGAAAGGTGATGCCTGCCTCACAAGGCAGGCCGTTTGATCACAGGACAAGCTCAGGCTGTGAAGAGGGGCGCTTCTTTTTGTTGAGCTGACTTTTTGTTTAATATCTTCTGTTGCCTGGCTTTAAATTTTCCTTTGCGTGTGATGTAGAGTTGCTTCAGCTGTTTTTCTTTTTTATTTGAGTCTTTCAAATATTTATAAGTAGCCATCATGTTTTGCTTACAGCTTCACAAAATACTCTCCTGCCATTTTTTCATAAAAAAATGTTTATAATCTTTGGAGTCTCCACTCCAGCCCAGTTTTCCTTCTCTGGAAGCGTTTCATTTGGTTAGTATCCCCACAAAAGTGGAACTCCCCAGAACTGGGCATAGTACTCCTGGGAGGTCAGCTGATGAGTATAGCTGAGCTCTTTCAGACCCTCGGACTTGGATGGAGCTCAAGACAAATTTAGATTTTTTTGGCAGCTACTTTACCCTGTTGACCTGTATTGACCTTACAGTAAACTAGTATACCATCAATCAAATAGCCACAGCTCTTCCTAATGTATAATCATTTTCCTACGTAGCTTTATGCTGTTTACAACGATAGAAAGATGCTGCTGGATGCATTGCTGAAATCTAGAGACGCCCTGTGTTTAGCAATTCCGCAATCTATTATTGTAGTTTAATAACTGTATCAAAAAGAAGACCATGAGATTCATTTGCCATTTTTTGGTTTTAGGAAACTTTATTGGCTGCTGTTGGTAACCGCTTGACTTTCTGAATGCTTCATAAAACCATGTTGTAAAATAATACAGTTCTAGAATTCTAATAGAGATCCATTTCATGTTCAGTGGTCTATAATTTGTAGAATGTACTTTCTTTTCTTCTCATTTTTTGCAGTTGGGATGGTTGCCAATTTTCAGTTTTTACATAACTTTTTTTATTCTTCGTAATTATACACACACATGAAGCCAGTGCGGGAGAGTGTCTGCGAAGGAGCCACACAGCTGTATCCGGAGGGTTAGTGGTGGAGCACGCAGTTGGCAACACAGGTTGCGGAAAGAGGAGGAGAAAATTGAGAAAGATTGGAGGAGGCCTCCTCCACCAGATCCTTCTTGGATCAGGAGAAGCTCTTTAAATGACAATGTCTTTGTTATCATACCCACTTCAGGGCCAGGCCTAGGGCGAGGCTAGTGAAGCACTTGCCTCAGGCACGAAGTTTAAGGAGGTGCCAAAAAACTCAATAATCAAGATCCATAATATCTTAAGGCAACATATTCTTAAAAGCAAAAATCATGCAAAAAATCCATGATGAAAAATAATTAGAACTTTAAATAAAGGCAGGGTCAGTACGATACAGTTTTGTATGGTCTATTTTTTAAGATTTTTTATTGATGCATAATATTGTACATATTTGTGGGGTAGGCATGATTTTTTTGTTACATGTATAGAATCTGTAATGACTGGATTCCACACTCTAAATTGCTGAATTGTACGGCCTGTGAATTAGAGCTTATAAAGCTGTTATTAAGAAAAATAGACCGTACAGCAAAGGACATGAATAGACATTTCTCAAAGGAAGACAAACAAATGGCCAATAAGTATATGAAAAATTGTTCAACATCACTAACATCAAGGTAGTGAAAATCCCTGAAAACGATCAAGTCAGGGTATTTAGGATATCCATCGCCTTGAATATTTACCGTTTCTATGTGTTGAGAGTATTTCAAGTCCTCTCGTCTAGCTATTTTGAAATGTACAATACATCGTTGTTAACCATAGTCACCCTACTCTTCTGTCAAACACTACAACTTGTGCCTTCTATCTAACTGTATGTTTGTGCCCATTAACCCCCTCTCTGCATCCCCCAACTCCTCTCCACACACACCTTTCCCAGTCTCTGGTTTATGTCTTTCTACTCACTACCTCCATGAGATCCTCTTTTTCAGTCCCACGTATGAGCGAGAACATGTGATATTCGTCTTTCTGTGCCTGGTTTATTTCACTGAACACAATGTCCTCCAGTTCCATTCATGTTGCTGCATATGGCAGGATTTCATTTTTATGGCTGCATCGTATTCCACTGTATGTGTATTCCACATTTCCTTTATCCATTCACTCATAGCTGGACACCTGGGCTAATTCCATACCTTTGCTATTGTGAATAGTGCTGCAGTAATCATGTGAGTGCAGGTATCCCTTTGATACACTGATTTTCTTTCCTTTGGATAAATACCCAGTAGTAGGATTGCTGGGTTGTATAGTAGTTCCATTTTCAGTTTTTTGAGAAATCTTCATACTGTTTTCCATAATAGCTGTACTAATTTACCTTCCCACCAACCGTGTGTAAGAGTTTCCTTTTCTCCATGTCCTCACCAACATCTATTATTTTTTGTCTTTTTCATAATAGCCATTCTAACTGGGGTGAGCTAACATCTCATTGTGGTTTTGATTTTCACTTCCCTGATGATTAGTGATGTTGAGCAATTTTTCATATACCTATCAGCCATTCGTATGTCCTCTTTTGAGAAATGTCTATTCATGTCCTTTGCTGTATGGTCTATTTTTCTTAATAACAGCTTTATAAGCTCTAATTCATAGGCCATATAATTCACAGATTTAAAGTGTAGAATCCAGTAGTTTTTAGTACATTCATAGAGTTGTGCAACGATCTTCACAATCAATTTCAAAGCACTTCATCACCACCCCCCCAAAGAAGGCCTATACCCATTAATAGTCATTCCCTCTTGCCCCCCAATCTTCCCAGTCCTAGGCAATCACCAGTCTACTTTCTGTCTCTGTGGATTTGCTTATTCTGGAAATTTCTTATAAATAGAATCATACAATATGTGGTCTTTTGTGTCTGGCTTCTTTGACTTAATGTTGACAAGGTTCATCCATGTTGCAGCAGGTAGCGCTACTTCATTTATTTTTATTGCTGAATAATATTTCATTGTATGGATAAACCACATCTTATTTATCTGATCATCAGGCCATGGACATATGGCTTGTTTCTTCTTTTTGGCTATCATGAATAATGCTGCTATAAATATTCATATGCAAATTTTTGTGTGGACATATGTTTTCATTTCTCTGGGATATATTCCTGGAAATTAAATTACTGGGTCATGTGATAACTCTATATTAAACCTCTTGAGTGACTGCTAGACTGTTTTCCAAAGTGACTGCACCATTTTATCTTCCCACCAGCAGCAGTGTATGTGAGTTCACTTTCTCCACATCCTCACCAGCACTTGTTATCATCTGTCTTTTTTATTATAACCATCCTAGTGGCTATGAAGTGGTATCTCATTTTGGTTTTGATTTTTATTTCCCCAATGGCTAATGATGTTTAGTATTATTTAATGTACTTGCTGACCATTATTAACTATTCTTTGGAGAAATGTCTATTTAGATCCTTTGCCCATTTTCAAATTAGGTTTTTTTGTCTTTTCGTTATTGAGTTGTGGGAGTTCTTTATATATTCTAGATACAAGTCTCTTATCAAAGATACAATTTGCAAAACTTTTCTCCAGTTCTTTGGATTGTATTTTCTCTTTCTTGGTGGTGTCCTTTGAAGAACAAAAGTTTTTAATTTTCATGATTTTTTTTTGTCTTCTATTGCTTGTGCTTTTGGTGTTATAGCTAAGAAACCATTGCCTAATCCAAGGTCACAAAGATATATGCCTATGTCATCTTCTGAGAATTTTATAGCTTTAGTTCTTACATTAGGTCTTTGATTCTCATGGTCTATTTTTAAAAAGCAAATTGTAGGCATGGTGGCTCACTCCTGTAATCCTAGTACTTTGGGAGGATCGCTTGAAGCCAGGAGTTCGAGACCAGCTCTAGCAACATAGTGAGACTGTCCCTACAAAAAATAGAAAAATTAGCTGGGTATGTTGACGCACACCTGTAGTCGCAGCTAATCAAGGGACTGAGGCAGGAGGATTGCTTGAGCCCAGATGTTTGAGGTTGCAGTGAGCAATGATGACGCCACTGCACTATAGCCCAGGCAGCAGAGCGAGACCCTGTCTCAAAAAAAAATAAAAAATAAAAAAATATATATATAAAATAAAAAACAAATTGTGTGACATCTAAAATTCAGATATTCAGTTCTCACTCAAACTTTATCTGAAATCAAGATGAGGAGAAAAAGTTTAGCAGAGTCCTTCCTTGCAGGGCATTGGAGTTTTACAAAATAAAAGTGTACTAGACATCTCCAGAAACTTTATTATTACTTTAAGGCTTGATGTTTGAAGTGTTCAAACCTGGGAGTGTGGGTGATGGACTGACTGACTCTCTGCAGTTGGCCTAAGGTTATAGAGAGCAGAGGAGGCTACTGCCTGCCCCCATTTGAACACTGCCACCGGCTCTGCTCTCTGCCTAGTATCCTGTCGTTCCTCCTCTGTGTCCCTTGGCCTGAGATCCTTTCAGGAGGTGACTCTTGGTCCCCTCTTGTCCACGCAGTTGCTTACACGTGCCAAGGTAACCCCACCTCGCGCCCCCAGTGTGTCACGCCTGCCTGTCCCTCCTGATTCCCTGACTGAAGACAGTGTGATTTTTGCAAGGCCTTTTTTACGTATCAGGATAATGATCAGCTCTGTTTCTTCCCACATGAACCCCCACTCCCTCCTCCTCTGCCTGCCTTCCTTGGAGCTAATTCATACATACCTCAGGGTGCTTCTTATTTTAATTTTTTTCTATAGATAGAACTTATAAGGTTTCCATGGAAACCCTGGCCAGAGGTAGGGACTCTTGCACAGAGGTGAAATGAGCAAGCTTTGCGCATTTTTGAGGGGCTCCGGGAGTGTCTTCCTCACTCCTCTCCCCAACCCCTCTCCAGCCTTTCCCAGGGCAGATCTTGGATCTGGTTTTATGAGCTGCTCCAGGAGCCCCAGAACCTTGTCTTGGCATAGAACAGGTGACAATGGCCCTGAGAGTGGAAGCTCTAGGAGGAGGCTGCTGCTGGGTCGGTTGTCTGGCAGGTTCAGAAAATCTCGAATCTGGTGCATTTTGCGGGAAAGGGGCACTGCTTAGTGGCAATCCAAGTTCTCTGTATTGCATCATGGGTTAAGTCCCATTAGAGGAGCTGCATCCCAAATCACCGTCATTGTCTTTTTCTTGTTGGACAGACATGGAAAAGCCTTCTGAAGACAAAGCTGTCACTGCGATAACCTCCAAAAAGCCTTTCCATGTCTGTCCAGTTGAGATTCTTGCAGCCAGGTCTTTATATGAATGCCAGATCTTAGGCATTCACATAAAAAAAAATCAACATGCTGGAACTGGAAAGAATTTTGCAGTCCAGAGGTTCAAATACTTGGGCTGAAGGTTCCGGTGGGGCTGCGGAGGTACAGCAAAGACGCCACTGTGCACTGAGCACTATTGGGGGACCAAACACGTAAACAGAGCCGCCATCTCTTAGGACTATACTATGTTTTCATGATAAAAAAGCAACCCTGGTACTTTTTTTTTTTCTTTCAGTCATCAGGTATGGATTTCAACCCCCATACTTGAAAAAATTGTGAGTTACTGCTTTATTGTAAATCTGTTTTTTTGACAAATGACATAAACAGGGGCTCAGGTACAAAGAAAGAGTAAGGTGGTGACTGGCCTGAAGTCACCCGGCTAGGACTGGAGGCGTTGGGTGGGATTGGTGTTGGCAGCCAGCACCCACGGCTCTGCCCACCCGCACTGGGAACGGTGCTCTCTCAGGGCAGAGGAGCCCCTCTCTGACCAACACCTGCCAGTGCGGGCTCAGAGCCTGAGAAAGGAACTACACATTCAAAGTAAAACTTGTGTGGTTTCACCTTCCCAGAGTAAGCGAATGACATCAGTAGAAAAACTAGGGGTTTTTTTGGAGGGGGAGAAGGGGGACAAGGAAGCAGCAGTTCTGAGGACATTGATTTCTTTCATTACCCTTTTGAAAAGTAAATTAATATTTTAAATTAAATTTCTAATCGCAGAGTGTGAATCATAACAGAATGATTGGCTAGCCTCCCTTTCAAGACCAGAACTGGGAGTAGCTTTGATACCGAACCTAATTGTAGCTTCAGATCTGGTGCATTTCTTTCCACTTCTGAACCTAGGTTAGTCAAATCCAGAATTTGGTTTTTTTTAGGGGATTTTAGAGGAGTTAAGAATACTAAGGTGCATGATTAAGTATCATTGATTTTTAAGTTATTTTGGCTGTGACGTTTAAACTGGTGTTGAACTCCCAGGTTCAGGTCAGAACTCTCTTACATTGTGAAAAATGCCCCAGTGTTTCCATTCTGAAGACCTTACAATTGGTTGATGTACATAGATGAGTGTGATATTTAAGGGTGTGGATGAATGTGGGCAACTGTGTTATGCATTTATGAAGAAGCATCCAGGATCGTATGTGAACTTGTGGCTTTTCAGGACTTGGCAGGACACAGACGGTACATTTGGACAGAGTAATAGGGGAGAGTTTAATAAAGGAACTCTTTTCAGAGGTGTCAGTGGAGTTAAGAGACATCAGTAAGGGGTAAATGAAGCACCCAGGAGGTGAGGGCAGCAGCAGGTGTAGGAGAGGGTTGCCTGACCCGAGCTGTGGCCTTTGGTACAAAGACGCAGTCAATCCATGGGGATATGGCAAGGAGGAAGCTGAGGGACAGGCCCCTGTCCCCATTTTCCTCCTGCCCTTCTCTCTCCAGCCAGTGCCTCCCTTGGCAGGACCCAACCAGAAGACAGAGGGCAAGAGAGATAGCTATGCTATGGAGAAGGGTCAGTTTCCTGGGTCACAGAGCAAGATGGAGACCATGGAGAGTAGACCCAGAGTCGAATGTGCAATGGTAGGTCAGCTAAGATTGTTCTCTGAGAACACTCAGGAGAACCCAGCCTCACCTGGACTTGTGCTTTAAGAGTGTTTCCTACTTCAGAGTCCCCCCCTCACCTATTCTGTTTCTTTCTTCCTATGGCAGGGAGGAACCTGATTTCCAAAGTGTGGCATCTTGATTAAGTGGAAAGTGCATGTGCTCTGAAGCTAAATAATATCAGCTTGAAATCCCCGCTCGGCCACTTACTAAATGTGGGCCCGGGCTAGTTGCTGAACTTCCAAGATCTAGTTTCCGCATCTGTAAGATGTAGGTAATATTAAACTCCTTGTGTGGTTGATGTGAGAATTAAAGACTGCATATCTCTATCCATCAGTACCAATGTCTTTATCTCCCATTATAGCGGTTAGCTTATGCTCGGTGTCCAATAAATGCTGGCTATTTTTCTCATCAATCCCCTGTGCTCTGGGTCACACCTACCCATTTTTTCTTATACTTAGCTTCATGAAGTATTTCTTCTCTACTAAATCATTCATCTCTTTCTCTCTAGTGGTTCATTCCTTTTTATTCATAAATGTACATCTTCTTGGTATTAAAAAAGAAACTTCTCTCTCAACCTTAATCCCCCTCTTATTTGCTATATCTTGGCTGTTGTTTTCTTCATGATTATGTGTGTGTGTGTGTGTGTGTGTGTGTGTGTGTATTTCTGTCTATCTTTCCATCCATCTGTCTTTAAAAATCAGCATACACTTATTGCCTCAGGTTTGTTTGTGTTTTTTTACCACTGCTTGACATCTCACCCTTTGCTGACTGGTTTGTTTTCTACCATTGTGCCAAAAATGATCACAGAAGTCTCTAATTAATTCCCAAATGCCAAATCCAATGGCCTCTTTCTAGACCTCATCCTGCTTTACAGCACTTGACAATCCCAATCACGTCTTTCTTCTTGAAGTGACCTCTTCCTTGGTTTCTGCGCTCGTGTGTTTTCTTGGTTCTCC
The DNA here is from genome assembly GCA_004363605.1 of Indri indri. NCBI lineage: Eukaryota > Metazoa > Chordata > Mammalia > Primates > Indriidae > Indri > Indri indri. Next base: position 33,489 of record RJWJ010016586.1, read on the forward strand.
ATGTTCCTGCCCAGGTCCAACCCCGCTCCCTCCGGCCCATTCACTTCTCTTTTCTTTCTCATGCACAAAACATAGATGTCGCTAGTAATTAGTTGTTTCTTTGATTGTTTCCTCCTGTTGCTCCTACTGGAAGGCTCAGCCTTGCTTATTGTTTTATTCCCACCACGTAACCCAGTGGCCCAGAGTTGGCTACAGAGTAAGTGCTCAGCAAACACTAGTTGAATGGAGAATGGATTAGAATCTTCCTCCAAGGTAACTTTCCCAGCTTTCTTCTCAGTTATGTGCTCCCAGATAGACATTTCTGACATATTTTTTTTTTTTTGATTCTAGATCAGAGATCAGCAAATTCTTTCTTAAAGGGCCTGACAGTCAATATTTTGGGCTCACAGGCCATATGGTCTCCATCAAAACTACTCCACTCTGCTGCTGTAGGGTGCAAGCGGCCATAAACAATATGTACCTTAGTAGGAGTGGCTGTGTTCCAATAAAGGTTTATTTACAAAACATGCAGCCCACGGGCCATAACGCACAGAACCCTACTCTAGCTCGTGTTTTCGGTAGTTTAGTGCACGTTGCCACATGGCTGACTTGACATGGCGTCTCAAATTTCAATTTGTTAGACCTGAGATCATCTCTTTCTTCATTCCGCAAAAGCCTCTCCACTTGCTGTGCTACTCAGCTCAGTCTGTATTATCTCTGTTTCTAGTCATCCAGGATGGAAACCTGAGATCGTTTCGTCTTTACCTTTTCCTTCCC
>RJWJ010016587.1:0-34076 GCA_004363605.1 Indri indri
TCCTCTACTGTAGCTCCATTGTGATCACTTGGGTGTGTTGAACTATTTTGTTTTTTCATGTTGCCAAGCTTCTTTTGCTGGTTTCTTCTCATCTGAATCCTCTTCTCCTCAGTTAAGGGCTAATAGCTATGTAGAGTACTTGTTCTCCTTTGCTGGGAACTCTCCTACTTAGTGAGAAGAAAGGGAGGTCCCTAGATGGCACTTTTGTGTCTTACTCTGGAATGTTGACATATCAGGGGAAAGGCATGTGCACTAAAAGCCTGTAGTGCAGCTGTTCTGTTTTGTCTCATTCCCCTGTGATTGTCCCACTTCAAACCAGTGCTGGGTGTTCTTCACGCAGGTGGTGGGTTGTTCCCCAGATCTTTGAATGACATTCAAGTTATGGTCTGGGTGAGACCCTCTCCAGAGTGACTGGTATTATGAGGGGTTGCTCCACCTGGGGTCTCCCCATTGAGATGACAGTGGCAGCTAGGTGAGGCTATCTAGGCCATGGTTTTGGTTGTCTGGGCTGTGGGTGTTTGCTTGAACCGCATCCAGGTGTAATGGTGGCTCAAGCATGGGGGGTTGGTCTCTGACAGAGCATTGGACTTTAGGCAGTTCCATTGGCTCAGTGTCAATGGTGAAGACTTGGGGGTGGGGTCCTGGGATCCAGGCACAATGCTGGAATCTCAGGGGTGGCGTCATTGGCCTGGCAGGAGCTCTGGAGCTATAGTGGCAGAGCCTCTGGCCCAAGCACAGCAAGAGCCTCATAGTCAAAACTGGGGACTACAGAGGCAGAGTCATGTGGCTAGGGGACTGTTTTGGCACAGGGACTGTGGGTGCTGAGCAGTGGTTGGTTCCAGTGGCCCGGGACTGCAGAGGCAGGCCAAGGCTTCCAGATGGCTGGGGTTCCCCTCCCAGGTCCTGCTGAGGCAGTCACCCAAGGCTTCCCAGGTGGTGCCTATGGCACCTGAAGTGCCTCCTCTTCTCAGGTCCCGCTCAGCTCCCAGTCAGAAGGCGTTTGCTCTGGCCACTCCATCCCCGGCCTGCTGGGGGTGATGCAAAGGCTAATGCTGCCAAACACCATCTTCCATCCATCCCTAATTATTTAATTTCTTTTTGACTTGTTTTCTCGGTCTTCCCACCAGAATGTCAACTTTTAAAATAGAACCCACCACATTTGTCTTGTTGAGGGATACATACTAAGTACCTATTGTGCCACCTTGGACAAAGGGCACAGCTGGCTCTGAGTCAGGTGTGGGAAGGGGGTCTTGTTAGTGTTTTTGCTGATTGTTTTTTCCAATTGAAATGTCCTGCAATCTTCCTTTGATTGTCAAAATCCTATTAATTTTCCAAGGTCTAGTTAAAGTCCCACCTCCTTAGTTAAATCTTCCCTGTTGAAGTCACCCTCTCTAAATTATTTAGTATGATACTATCTAGTATATATCATGGACTTCTGTTGTTTGCCTGTTCAGAATTTATTCATTCTTCCTCTGCTAGTAGCACTCTGGTTTTCCTTTAGGGGATAATTTTTTCCCATTATAAACAAATTTGGTGCTTTTCTCAACTAAAATGCCCTCCCTTGGCCAAGGGTAAACCCATATTCCCAGCTAGAATATTATATGCTGCCTTCTTTGACCACAGACACCCAAGAAGTAAAAATGATTGAAGTTCACATCTTCTAGAAGCACCCCACTGCTACCTAAATCACTAGAACTGCCATGTTCGTATGTTCTTCAGCTTCTATTTTAATTCTATTGAATCCTTCATATTCTTCCTACAAAGATATTCTTGGCCACGCAAGAATTATTTTCTTCAAAATCAAGGAACATTAACTACTACAGCCTTGCATTATTCTTTAAGAGTTTCCATGACTTTGAATTCCTTTTCTAAGTTTTTGCAAACTACAGTATATTTTACACTTTTGAATACTCCACAGCCCCTTGTAAATTATTAGATACACAAAAAGGTTTCTAGTAAATATTGGTTAACCGATTCATAGAGTATTTTTAATCATTTTTTTTTAAGAATGTGAATTGTTCCTGATAGTAACTTGAAGGTCAGAAATATAACATACATATCCTTGACACCCAACCTACCATCTGCAGAGGAAGGGACCATACTGGACGAAGAACAGAAAATCCTTGATTCTTTCTGATAGATGGATTGGAAAGATCATAACTCTACTGTATTTTTACATCTATTTTCTAAATCCTCCATAAGTATAACTAGGTCCTTATCTAAAATTCTGCATCATTTTGGCACATGGTCTCCATTTATTTAGCCAGTAATGGATTCATTCACAATACCTGCATTAAATGAGCCTAACCTGTGCTTATTTTCTTAATAGGAACATTGCACTAAAGTCTCATTAGAAATTTGTGGAAGACTTTTTCCAAATATTTCTCTGAAATACAGCTAACCTAAGTGAAGTATCTGTGTATGGCTTTGCATGATACATAGTTACCATCAGCTGGTGACAAGACAGAGTATTTAAAAGAAATTTACATTTTATGTCTCCTTCTTAATGAATCCATGTTGGAATTTAATGAACAGCACTTATGTTTTATAATGTTTTGTGACCATTTTGGGAGACATATGTACTAGAATTGATCAAAGTCAAATTCAGCGCCTATAGTTTTATCCTTTTGAAAATTGTGATTTTCTGTCTAACTCTGGTTTCTTGGAATATTTTTCCCCTCTGCATAATCTCTTCAAAATTACCAATTTTGCCATTGCTGTAAGGAGTAAAAAGTATTCCTTTCTGGAATCATTTGAAGATGAGTCATTTAGTACCTCCCAGTGGGCGACAGCAGGTTTTTGGTCCAAGATACAAGGATGGAGTTGAATCTAATTGAGATGGGAACATCATAGAAAGAACATTTTTAGGGGAATACTAGTTATTGAAAATTTTACCTTTGAATGCCTAGTAAATGTCCAAGTAGAGTTATTAGTTAGGTAGTTGGATATAGACATGCGGGACTCAGGAAAAACCTGGGCTGGGAGTAATCGATATGTAGATGGCAATTAAAGACATGAAGTTGTATGGATTGAAATAGGGGATGGCTATGCAAACAGGAAATTTCCAAGATTGAGTTCTGGGGCACTCTGATGTTCACAGGTCCAAGGCAGGGGAGGGGGAGATACGGAGGAAGGTCCAATAAGAGACTGAGACATAGATAGAAAACCAGGTGAGTGTGGTATCCTAGAAGCTAACAGAAGAAAGTATTTCCCTTAACCCTCTGGGTTCTCAGACTTTGAACTGAGACAGTCCGTTGGTTCTGCAAGATCCCTGTGATTCTATTTTACAAGAATTCCTATGTCCCCCAAGAACGCTCTAAACAGATCTGAGACTAACTCCTCAAGATGTTGCACTGTCTCTGACATGGCCAGACTGCAGTGGAAGTGGGGGTCAGAAGAGCTCATTTCTCATGACAACTCCCTTATTGTCACCAGTGGGACCCAAGACAAATTACTTTACCTTCCCATAAGGTGGTCATAGCCATAGCTCCCTGCCCTACCTGCAGGCTAACGAAGGACCAAAGGAACTAAGAAGTGAATAAAGTGTCTTGTACTCTGTTGGAGCAGCGTACCAAGGCAGCCATCCATTGCTGTGACGGAGGTTCGAAAAGGCCACTGTTTTGTGTTCTGAAGGCCCATGGAAGCCAAGCCTCTTAGCAAATGCCCAGGGAATCATGAGACACAATTCTGGCTGGTGTTATCGTTTTACAAGTTACTTCTCAATAGATATCTATTCTTTTTAGAAATACTCTTTTTAAATACTCTAAAATCTTGTTTTAAAGATACTGACACCTAGAATTTTATAATTAATGTGGCTCTTTCTATTTCAAGAAATTCTTCACTATGGTAGACCACAGAACGTGATACATTTATAGAATGCTTATCCAAATTAACACCATTGTGTCTTTATATCTACACACATTATAGCCCTGTCGCTGCTTTTAAGCCCTTTAATGTATTTTGGGGGAAAATCATAAATAAAAAAAAAAGAGAGAGACTGTATTACGAGATGTAGATTTTTAATATATGGTGCTCAATGCATTTTTATTTTTCAATTTTTTTTCCAAATCCCACCAAAAAATAAATAAAAATTAACAACATCTTGTAAATTATCTATATTCACCTTCAATATTTTAAGGTACACAATTATCAAAGCTGATATTGAACACAAACAAATTGATACAATTCAGTACTCTGATAAAATTCATGGTCAAATAAGTTATGTTAAACTGCATGCAATACAACTTTATGTTCCATAGCATCTTTAATAGAAACTGTATACCAAATGGCTCTTCAAACGTAAAAGTGCAATTACAGAGTGCAAAAAAAGCAAAAAGGAAAATACGTTATCTTACATTTAACATCATCAAATTTGAATAACAGGTATGTTTTAGATACAATTATTCTTAAGTTAAAAGTTTTAAAATGTACTTTAGAAACACTGTTTATACAAGTTGTCACTCCCCTTCTCTTCTATGAATAAGAATAGAAAAAAGTCAGAAAATATTGGGCAGCAATTTAAACACATTTTTCTTTCAAAAGTCTGCAGAATGGATATTGGAGCAAAAATTACAAAATGGGTCAGATGCAGGTTTTTTTTTTAACTGCATTATTGTATTCAACAGAAATTAGACACTAGAATCATGTATTTGCTGTATAGAAATTGACTTATCATCTGATGGCAGTTGAATTTAGTTAACTCTCTGGGCGACCATAAATTATGCATTTATGCAGGTAGGGTTGCTTTGGTTCTCACACATTGAATGTGCATACTCCCTTCTAGAAATATATATATATATATATATATATATATATATACATCAAAAATAAGAAATCTGTGAAATAAGGAAGATAGACTAAATATGAGCCAAAATCTTTTCATTGTCTATAGAACACATGAGCTGACAGCAATCATTTTCTATGTTTAATCAGGATTATCCTCACTAAAACATCTATTTTTGACTTTTCACCCACAAAAAAGAAATCTGGTTATCCTTTATTATGGAACATGCATTTATAAATAAAGATTCAACTTTTTCAGGAGTTAGTTTTTAAAGTATTCTTAAAAGAAATACCCAAAACTATTTGCATTTATCTATTTAAGTAATACGAATTGAGATGCTCAAGATAAACCAAAATACCAAAGTTGAGATGCTACAATAAACCTTTTGTAAATGAAATAAATGGATTGAAGCTGAGTTCTTGGTGAGTCAATAAATTTTCTTCGAAACAGCCAAGATAACTGAAAATAGGCAAACTTCCTTTATATTGACTAGATGTCAATAAATACAGTCATCCCTTGTATCCTCAGGGAACTGATTCCAGGACCACCTTTCTGGAGATACTAAAATCAGGCATGGATGCTCAAGTCCCTCATATAAAATGCCCTTGTATTTGCATAACATTCATGCACATCCTCCCGTATGCTTTAAATCATCTCTAGATTATTTATAATACCTAATGTAAATGCAATGTAAATAGTTATACTATATTTTTATTTGTATTATTTTGTATTGTTTTTTTTTTTCAAATATTTTCCACCCATGGTTGGCTGAATCCACCAATGCGGGTCTTGTGGATACGGAGGGTTGACTATATGTATAGGATTTAAAATATGTCCTCACATAGCACATTTGACTTTGGCTCTATTAAATAGGAAACAGAAACGGCCTTTTAGAATTCACTGATTTTTATTTTATTTTCCTTTATCTTGTTGTAAAGTTTTATAGATTGGGTTAATCGAGCAACAAAGGAGTGTAATTCTAGGATCAGTTGAGCTCGTGCATACATATGTGTTTGCATACGAATTTGTGTATATGTATTTTGTTTGTTTGTTTTGTCTGCTTGTTTTCCTAATAGTAAGGGCCGGGTTCAGGACTTCAGATGGGAGTCATGTGATCACACCAGAGTATATAACTCATGGATACACATGGAAGCAAGTCCTGGCACCGGGTACTCCAGAGGTCAGACATGGCTTATTATCTCTTTATTGCCCTAGCGCACGCCAGGAAAGAAGGGGAAGAAGAGCAGATCCTCCCTGACCTGGTATGTGATCCAGAGAGACTCTCCCCAAAGGTTTAGCATTCAGCGAAGCAGCCTCCCATGAAATCCAAAGCTGGTGACAGCAATGGCTTCTTATGCAATTGCCTAAAATACTCTTGCTAATCCACTGAGATCTATGGGCTCAGAGTACAGAAGAAACATTAGTCTCTTCCAAAAATAACCAAATAACAGAAAAAAAAGGCCCCAGTTTCATTTCAGCCTCCATAGGAAGGGGTGATTAAGTCTCTAAATTTTAAAAGCTTTCAAATGAGTTTTTCATTGGAAAAACATACTTTGATTTATTTTTCCTATTTTTCTCACTTCCGGTGTCAAGATGTAATTTTAAATATATAAATTTATATTCTGGAAGAAGCTACTTACTGAGCTATTTTTAAGTGAAAGCTCTCTTGAATAGAACACGAAATAACTTTATTTCCATCTTTATACAATATATACAGCTATTGTCTTATTAAATTTTAAAATAATAACTAGTCAAGTCCATCACATTTTGGACTATGATTTTATCTTAGAATTCTTCAACAAAGCCTCTAGGAAAGAAGCACGAATTTTAGCTTCAAGTGTGGATTTTTTCCTAATTGTTGGAATAGCAACAATGACCTCACATAAATGTCATACTATACAAAAAAAGAACATTGCGAAGCTATGAAATACCCACTGCTTACATAAAAGATGGCATAAAATTTAAGTTTTTCAATTTATTTCTTGTAAGGAGGATCCGTTAGGTGGGTGGCTGGTATCTGTAGGAGTTGTGTGTTCACACAGGAAACTGTCTGCTGCCCCTCCAGGCTGATAAACCGAGTTACAGCTGAGAGGGCTGAAGAGACCATGTAGCCTCCCTGGGCTTAGTTTGTCTCAAATGTGTAGTGTTTAGCACAGGACCTATATTTGTTTCTCCCGAATTCCAATTGCATTACTGTTTTAATACATGACACAGTGGTGCCAACTAATATATCAAACCATGATATGGTCAAACCAATTATTGTTGATGTGAAGAGTAGAAAAAAACATAAATCGATTTGAATATGTGTATGCAGGCTTACAGAAATCTGTCATTTGCTGACACTTCTTAAGCCATGACCTAGGCATTGCTCGCTCCTACGCACTGTGCAGCAGGAATATAAGCTCCAAAGCTTTTGATAAAGCATTTAGCTCAGGAAATCATTTCTTACAAAAATATCAATTTTCTTTTGATATTGAATATTTTCTGCACATTATATATTAGCAAATAGTCTGTCACAAATAAAACAAAAATAAAAAAACATTTTTCAAGTATATTAAAATTAAAAATACACTGTTGTTGACCTGACACATGACCCAACATAAATATTATTAATAAAATAGGAATATTAACATTAAGCAGGCAGGCTGTGCATCCTTGCCTGTAAGAGTGACGGTGCCATTCAGACTTGTGACAATGCTGGATCGCCTGAGGTCACCCTCTCATATTCGTTCTTTGGTTCTTTACTTTTTCGATTTCTGTACCTGGAAATATTCAGAAATGAAACTGTTAGCACTGCAGTTGAGGCTAATAACAAAAAACCCAAATATACGGACGACAAAGGTACATTAGCATAGGGTTTCCAAAGTGACAAAGGGGAACAGGTTTAGGTAGGACAAGGTGAAAAAAAAAAAACAAAGTGGGGGAGTAAGGGGTGGTGTTCTATAGTCAAAAATTTTGGAAGAAAACAGTGAAATAGTTAAAAGATTTCTCAAAGACATTAACGTGATCATAAATATAAAATTCCAGGAAGGCATGTGACCACGTTTAAGGCTGGATTTTATTCTTTGTTCTCTCTCTCTCCCTCCCTCCCTCCTCTCTTCCCTTTTCTTTTTCCTCCTTTTCCTCTTTCTTTCTCCTTTGCTACCGAGGAGCTGGCATTTCAAATGTCACAGAACATTACTATAATACAATTCTACGCATCACACTGATATAATACTATCACCAATCAAAATTAAAATAAAGAATATTTATTAGGCACTAATTAGGTGACCTACGATGCTCCAACTGCTGTAAGCACATAATTTATTCTGTCCTCACATTTGCCGTTATTACCATCACGCCCACTCTTTATTTTTCCCTCAGTCTTCAGCTTCTGACAATACTGTATATGAGGATGGGGTGTGACTGTTTTGGAGGACTGATAACAGTAAGCGCTTATAATTGGCAACTCATTTCTACGAGTCTGTCTTAAATTTTAAGATCCCAAGCCTTTGAGGTTATTAATTTACATGGCTGTGTTTTATGAAATTCAAAATTGCACCTAATGAATTAAATATAGGTTGCTAAGTAAAACATCATGTTTTACGGTTTACTTTTACCTGTAGTTATCATCTTCAATACTAAAAATAGCCCTGCAATTAATTTCTGTCTGTATTTTCTAGAGGACAGATTGAATACTCCCCGTGTGACTTGCATAAAGTCACACAGGTAATAAATAACAGAGCTAAAGACAGAGTTAAAGCTGGATGTTCTGCAGCTTAAACATCTTTGTGAAAATCATCACTGAGGATTCCATCTTATCCCTCTAATACTTTGTCCATATTTTCACCGACTTTGTAGGTCTGTATTATGTGAAAGTGATTTATAAAAGCAGAGTATAATAAAACACTGGCTTACCATCTGCAGAAATAGTACGTGGAACCGGCGACTATGATGAGAAACAAGAAAATAAGAATCACGGTCAAAGCCACATACTCTTTGCTCAAGGGCTGGTGGACGGTTAAAAAGAAGTGTTCACACCGGAGACCAGTGTAACCCACTTCACACCTAAAGGGAAGTACAAGAGAAAGATCAATTATTTAAAAAAGAAATCATGGTTATGAACCGGTTTCATAGGAACTAACTTCACACCGTAAAGCGAGAAATCAACAAAATTTGCTAGAAGCTGTAAAGAGGAATTCAAAGACTGAGCCAGTAGAGGTGGGCCAGTATTGGCAAAAGGGGCCCATGTAGCTCTTGGGCTACACCGTGCTATTAAAATGACAGCCTGGCTCAGCTGCCGGGGTAGCTGACCATCTAAAACGGTGTTTTGTAAGTTTTGTAGGTTTAAGATGTCTTTTGTCTAAATCAGTGTAATCAATTCATAAAACAATGGCAGTGGAAGTCCAATGGAAAGATGAGAAGCAGAGATGTTGTCCCAGTAGGTGTGAGAGGGAGGGATCTGAAGCCCTCCCCACTCTGTACCCCAAAGCAGCTGTATGACTTGAAAGCTCCTCTTTGTTCCCTAATTTAAAAAAACTCAGATAATAAAGTTTCTAATGAGATATATACATTATCTGCATCCTAACAGAGCATGGAGACATAGGGTAACTTCGAAACACAGAACAGAGAAAGAGAGAGAGAATGAGAGAGAGGGAGGGAGGGAAATACGCCTTTAAAAACGGTTTTCATTTATTTTGGGCGTATTACCTGCAGTAATTTTCGCTCATGTCCACCAGGTAGATGCACTGTCCGTGCAGACAGTAGCCGTTCATGTCAGAGCTGCACTTTGTTATGGACACTTGAGCCACCCGTGGGTTGTCTTCTGTCTGAACTGTGAGGGAAGCAGAAAGCTGAACGTATTCTGTTGCCTTCTTGGAAGCTTTAACCACCCTTTCACAACAGTAACCACCGAGCGACTTCAACCGAACATGGCAGATGCCAAGCAGTCAAGGAGAATTTTCAGGCATAGGAAGTCATTATCGTGCTCCCTAGACCGATAAACAAACACCTGAGGCCGGGCGCGGTGGCTCACGCCTGTAATCCTAGCTCTCTGGGAGGCCGAGGTGGGCGGATCGTTCTGAGCTCAGGAGTTCGAGACCAGCCTGAGCAAGAGCGAGACCCCGTCTCTACTAAAAATAGAAAGAAATTAACTGGACAACTAAAAATATATAGAAAAAATCAGCCGGGCATGGTGGCAGATGCCTGTAGTCCCAGCTACTCGGGAGGCTGAGGCAGTAGGATTGCTCGAGCCCAGGAGTTTGAGGTTGCTGTGAGCTAGGCTGATGCCACGGCACTCGCCCCAGGCAAGAGAGTGAGACTCTGTCTCAAAAAAAAAAAAAAAAACAACAAACACCCGAACCCAAGGAAAATGTCCAACGGACTAAACGAAACAAAACAATACTTGAGGATTCAGGTCTCAAAAGACAGACTTTAAGGACAGAAAAGGCAAGTTTAATACGTAAACACATCATTATCTGTCATGGATGGTATCATTCACTTCTCCAAATAAAATTTGTGTGATTTTTTCAAGTCTCAAAACAATTCTGAAATTCATTACTCTCCCCCCAGATCGCAAGCTGAAACCATTATTAATTCAAAAGAGCTTAATTTCTATAACAGGTTTTTACGCCAGCAAGCCTTATTTTGGTGTGCGTTCGCAAATTGTTGAGGTTACCATCAAAGGAATCGGCCAAGGTCCCCCAACATGTCTGACAATGAGACTTGAACACGAACTAGACAAACCCCGCAGTAGAAATGCTTCTGTGAGGGCCAATAAGCCAATGAAACAATGAAAAAGGAGCCTCAATGGAAATAGTGTTGCAACCTATGTGTAAAATTCACTGTAGAATGTTTCAGTTACTAAAACTCGAAGGATGCTTATAAAATTATTTTTTAAAAGTATCTTGATGGTGATACTCTTGCCCAAATAACCAAAGAAGGAAAAAAGGGTGGTGGGGGAGGCTGACCAAACCTCCAGGGAGCCCGGCGGTGAGGAACAAGAGAGAAGTAAAGCTGTTGTGGAAAATGCCCTGTTTTCTCAAGATAACCCTTGACTCAATAGCTCAGACTGAATACGAAGCAGGTGCCCCTTAGACCACATCCAGGATCTGCAGACCTTAAAGGAGAAACTGAGCTTTACTTATCTTTGTATCTCTCTGCCTTTCCCTGGTGTTTGGCACGTATTAAGTACTCCCCAAATGTGTTTCTGAATGAACACTGGGACTGGAAAGAAAGGACGTCATTTGTCCCTCTTACAAATAGTGCGTGTGTGTGTGTGTGTGTGTGTGTGCATATATATATATAGAGAGAAAGAGAGATGGACAGAGACAGAGAGAGAAATAGAGAGAGGCAGAGAGAGAGAGAGAGAGAAATTCCACTGTGTACAGAGGTTTCCTGTTTTGTCTGGAATCCAGTCTGTCAGTGTGGTTTCTGATGATGGTTTTGCAGTAAATCTCCAGGGAATAGTCAAAGGGAATCTGATTTTCTTTGTTCTCTATCTCTTCAAGTTTAAATATTTATATATAATTAGATGTCTGGTCCCTCTCCCACCATTTATACCTTTATATATATTTTTCGGAACTCTAGTTCCTAAGGTAGTTAAAAATTCATACAGAGGCTATTCCTTTCCCTCTTTTTCATTGTCACATATTTATAGTTTCTGAGTTTGCATTTCTGTTTAAAAACGGGAACTCCCTTGATGCAGCATGGACCGTGTTGGGCTTACCTAAAGCTGTGCAGTTATCGTTGGCTTCTCCTGGGATGCATGATGGAATCACGGTTGTACTGACAACTGCTCGTAGGAGATGGAAAGCTGTTTATGGAAGAAAATCAAATATATAACTAGTGTTTCAAGGAAAGAAAGCTCGATCAAATTTCCACATAATGGCAGTATTTTGATGACAGTTGTTTTAAATGTTTCAAGGATTTGATCCATCAAAACCATGAAAGAAAACAATTCATGGAAACAGGCATATAACTGAAAATAAACGAAACCCAGCTCTTCTGTCCAAGGGTAAAAGCCTTGGCATTATATTCATAGTTATAGAATTATATTCATAGTTATAGAATTGATCTGCTCTGAACATTTCACAATAACATTTTCAAAGACCTGTTCTTAAGTTTAATTTCCTAAGAAGCCTTCAGTTGGAGAATTTCCAGTGTTTTGCTCCAGGGTGATGCTCCAAGGTAGACCCATCACAGAAGCAGGTGTCAAATAAAAAATCAAGTTCTACTTATGATAACAACCAAAATGGAAACTCAACCTCAGAAACACTGATAGCTGATTTAAGTGCCTAAGGTTACTCCTTGCACTGTATTGCATGTGAAAATAGATTTTAATTTTTTTTTTTAGAGATTGGGGGGGGGTGTCTCACTATGTTGCCCAGACTGGCCTCAAATTTCTGGGCTCAAGTGATCCTCCTCCCACCTCAGCCTCCTAAGTAGCTGGTACCACAGGCACAGACTGCAATTAATAAAATGTAATTTGAGTAAAATCAGAATATATCTTCTCTAATATGAGAAGAGACGGGCATGGCAGATGAACCACACTGAGCCCTAGAATCCAGTTTCCGTCAGCACAGGAAGAGTCTGAACCAGGTGTTTCATCACGTGTCTCTGGTGAAAAGATAAATTTTGGAAGCAAGCATCAGAATGGCCCAAATAGTTTCTGAATTGTATAGAAAGCAGGATAAAAAGCCTTTCGATTGCATACATGTGTACTTAAAAGCATTTAGCCTCTTCTGTTGAAGCTTCAAGAGTTTGCACTTGAACCCCTCTTTCTAGTCTATGTGAGTAACTTATATCATAAATAGCAATGGTGGTGGTGACAGTAGTCACTAGCAGCTGCAGATATTTCTTGGACATACACCGTGTGCCAGGTGTGGTCCTCTTTGCCTTATCTATATTATGTATTTAATCCTCCCAGTGACTATTTGAGGAAGATACTATTATTATCCCCCCAGCACCCTACTGGTTCGTAACAAGGATATAAATCTCCGTAAATAGGTACTGTAAAAGATGATCTAATCTGTGTAATACAGGAATCTTATTTTATTTTTTCTCAATCAGAGAGGGCTTGTATCTGCTAAGCAAACTGCATATTCTTTAGGTCCTAAAAACTAAATTATACGTCCACATCAGCATCATGGTTTATATTTTCATATTTCCTACGTGACACTTAGAATAATCCTGTGAAGTAGTTATTAGTCTCAAATAAATAACCTCAGTGCATTTAAATTAAATGTCTTGTCCAAGATCACTTATCTAGTGAACACAGAAGATAAGAGTTAAAAATCTATCTTTTGACAGCGTCTCATAGCCTCCCAACACCAAATGAATATTACTACCATGTGAGCACCTTAGTGTTGATCAGTTAGTACCAATTTGATGGTGTCATACTCTTTCAATGATTTGAAAATACTGTTTTCTGTAAAGGTTTAGAACTACCCCCTCCCCAATCCATGTTTTTCCTAAAATATAAATGTTGCTTTAGTTGTTATTATAGACCAAAAAAAATATTTTCCTTAAATGACAAGAAAAAAAAAATGGCTAAAGCCTGGATTTCATTGTCAGTTGAACAGAGATGAAATCTGTTTTCCACATAGCTTCTCATGGAGGATTAGCTAGATTCTCATCCAAGTCAGTGTTGTTTTATATTTCAACAATAATTCTGCCATACACTTTCACTACTGAAGAATTAAATTAAACAATTTTCTCTCAATACAAACTGGAATTCTAGTTGCATTCTTGACACTCCGATTTCTCCATGCTTCCTCAACTGAGGAAAACTCTGGAGACCACATTACTAATTCACCTATAGGAAACTGCTAGCCAGGAAAAAATGCACATTGAAAGCTAGTTTCTCTATCCTTTGCAGAAACCCAAGCCTAGCCTTTTCTGTTTAGAGTTGCTTACAACTGCAACCTGCAACTATAATAGAATCCAACTAATTGTTTTGGGGTGTTGCTTTTCAGTCTTTTTTTTATAAAGGTTTTTAGCAGTTGTTAGTTTTTCCACTGTTGGAAACTTTGTTCCAGTTATTCAGGCCACAGGTGAAATATTTGTCTTTGTTAATTAAAGAATGTTCAGCCCAGGGTGTGCCTCCACGAAAACTGGGCTTTCCTTACCTGTGACGCTCCCTTGGACACAGTCCATAGTTCAAGATAGTTTCTGTGAGACTTACTGCATTAATCCTACAGCAAGCTGTTGTGCAGATGGAATTGTAAATAATTTTAAATGGTCCTTTCAAATGAAAGAATATACCTGCAGTTCCATCATGGAAGGGTGTAGCCAAAACCCAGCAAAATTGGTTCTAAATCATGTGTCCATCTGCACAGCTCTATTGCTTTAAAGCAATGGTTCTCGAGTGTCTCTCCTATAAGCCTCTGCCCCAGACTCTTGCAAACTGGATAGAGGAGTGAGTGGGGGTGGACAGAAGTTTGAAAAATCCACCCACGGAGGATTGCTATGTCCACCATCCATTCACCCTTATGCTACTCATTATTGTAAAGTCATACAGGGAAGAAATAAATGCTAAAGTCACGTCCATATATTCCCTTAATATTTCAGTATTTTTGATGCTCTTAGCATTATTTGAACATAATCTTTTTATGATTCAGTTGCAAATATTATATTTGATCCTCGACAATGGATCCCTGCTAAGAAAATAATTCACTATGATACTAAGTATTTTGGATAGTGTCTGTGTCAAAAAACGTATCTGGTGGCAAGCTCTACATTGCTAACTGGGACACAGAGGAATTCAGTGCAAGGGGACATGGTACAGCCGCTCTATACACTCAAAACTGGCAGTTGGGATGTCTATTTCAATACAGCTATAAAAATCAAAAGGCATTCAGAGGCGATTATTTCTGTCAAATTTCCAAATGGGTTTTAGGAATGTGTAGCTCACCTTTTCATCTCTCTACCTTCATTATTTCAAAGGTTGTGTTTCAGTGAAATCTCAAGTGTGCCAGCAGGAAGTGATGCCAGTGACTCACAGGATACAAATCGCCTCTTCCCTGTGAGTCAGGGCCGAGCCTCACGCTTACACAACGCTGGGGACTGCGCGTGGGAGAGGCCGAGTGCCATCCCTGGAATGGGGATAGCGCTAGATGTCGTGGGCCCTGGTGGTTACCCAACAGTCAGACAGAATGCCAGATAAAGAAAATGTTCTTTGTATTGTATAGAGTTTCTTTTGACCTTGCTTCCTAATGGCCACACTGGGGGGCCTAGCTAGAAGGAGGCAGAGGGGGCTGGGATTGATTCCATGACTGGCTGACCAAGCCAAGTCAGCAAAATCAATTGCAAATCTCAGGATAACATGATTCCTCTGGAAAACAGTCAAGCAAATAAAAATGATCCAAAGTAAAAAGAGATGGGTTATAGAATGAAAAGAATTCACCGTATTTCCCCAATTTTAAGCTTTTAGAATATTCAGACCAGAACAGCAAACTCACAATGAATCATAGCATTTGCCCAGCCCAAACGGATAGCAAAATCCGCTTTGTTCACACTTCTGCTGGGGTCACACGCCAACCGCCTCACAGATGTTAGTTTTCTACCTTCTTCCACGGCAGTCTGTAATTTTAGGATTTCTCTGTTATGTAGTTGGCTTGTTAGGTCTTGTGTACTTTGAAGGAGCGAACATGCCTTCATTGTTTTTGGATGTCTTTTGACTTTAAATTAAATTCCACTATTAGATATGGTCTTGCTTCACCTTGGGTAAAATAATTGCAAACTCTTTATCACATCAAGTACTGAAAAGACCTGCTGTCAGCACTTTCTAGTAACAGCCTACTTTTCAGAGAATATATATATGTATATACATGTATCTATAAGTGCATAGAAAACTAACCTTGCCTTCTACCAGCAATCATTCTATTCCTGCAATTTTTTAATGTTAACCTTATAACTAACCTTCATTAAAAGCTAACTATAGCTATTTGAGATAAAACTTTATGAAACCAGACGTTCATATAATAATAGGTTAAAAATAAGTATTTCTTTTAATTTTGAATTTTAAAAGGCAGACATAGGATCTTCCTTGTCAAGCAGCAAAAAAAGATTTACTATGCCATGTTTTCTAACTCATAGGCATTAAATCATATCCCTCAATTTTGGTAGTAATTTCATACGTCAAAGTGCTCATGTATTTTAGTACTCATATATTTTACTCATATATTATCATACAATACTATACTTAAAGCTATTCAAATCAAGAATTATTGAGTTAAAATATAAGGGAGTTGTCTATTTTATCCCAAAAATGAATTTAAAGATGTGTCTCTTGTTCACAATGGAAGTATTTCCAGAATGCTGGAGAGAGTGTACACCAACTCTTGTTGTGGAGGGTGCAATTTAAATTAATTTGGGTGTTTTGGAATTGTGTGACTAAGAATTCCAAAGACAGAGCATACCACCCTTAAAAGCCAAAGATTCATCTTGAGTATTATTTCAAATTTTCTATTGGAAATATTTTTTTCTCAAGATAACCTTACGTAAGAGGAACTTTTCATAACTTCTTCCACCTTCACTCCCTTCCGTCTGCCTTCTCACTCTACCCTTACAGATCCAATTCAGAAATTTAAATTACTATTATATTATTATTCCAAAAGAAAATCTCCTAAAGGAACAACAGTTTGGATGATGTGTCTTTGCTATTTGCCTTATTTTCATATGGTCATATTGTGGCCCGAAACTTGGAATATTTAATGGCATTTTTAGAAGCATATTGAAGGATAATGGCATTTTTAGAAGCATATACTGCTTGCTCTGTAGAGGTTCACTGCCAAACGTGAATTTGCAAAAGGATAAAGTGGTAATCAGTCAGCACACCAAAAGAGAAGAAATTGAGTACATAAAAGGTAATTTAAAAAATCTTGACACTAATAACTATTCATTCATAGAACCCACAAACTACAGCTCACACATTAGAAGCAACTAAGGAATGTTACTTTACGACAATATAGTTTATGAAAATATAGTTGGTGTTACCATTGGTGTCCTTGACTTCAGTGACAGGCACATTTGCATCCATAGTATGATACTAGGGTGGGAAGGGTTTAGTTACAACCCGATAAACAGAAAAGAAGGAGGATAGCAGCTTACACTACCCTTGCTTTTAGTAACTACATGTGTCAAATGATATTTATTCAATGAGTATCTATTTGGAGTTGTTTATATGCAAGATATTGAATAAGATGCTGAAAGGAAAACTCATGCAAAAGACTTTGTTCCTGCCCTAAATAGGCTTAATGGGGCTAGACACCTGAGGGTAGTGAGGACAGGACAGAATTAACAGATGATGCCAAGTTTCTGGCCAGAAAACGCCAAGGAAGATGGTGCATTAAAAGAGTAGAAAACACAGGCAGGACAGCAGGTTCGTGGTGGCATTCTGGCATGAAGGCATGAAAGGAGGACAAAAGGAGAGAACAAATTTTAGTTTTAAAGTTCATATATTAGTGTTATCTATTTATATTTCCAAGGCAGTTGGCAATACAGATCTTGAGTTAAAGAATAACAATGGAGTGGAAGAAGTCTATTTGAATGTCATATGTGGAGATACTACCATAAAAGGCATGGGGCCATTCAAATGGTCCAAGAAAAATAGCGTGGAATGGAAAATAACAGAACTTTGTGAAACAGGTGGTAGGGAGTGGATGGAAGTGGCTAAAAAAAGGGAAAAAGAAATTGGAGAAAAAAGAAAGTTCAGTGTTGTGAAAGCCAAGAGAGCAGAGTTGTGAACGGAGGCATGGGGTGGTCAGCAATGCAGCGATTGAAGACAGTGGTCATGACGCCGTCATCAATAAGATTCATCATTATCTGATGCAGATGATGCTAAAATCAGCAATAAAAATCGCTCAGCTGATTTTTTGAACACTAGAATTGGTTTTACATTTGTATCTGGATCATCATTAATATTAATTTCATTTGTCTTGATAACTCAAGCTCTGATTATTCATACTGTGAATTATGGATGGCACTGTGTTAGAGCAATAACAAATACATTAAGTCAGTGGCTCTCAACCAGGGGCAATTTTGCCAACCAGGGATATTTGGCAATGTCTGGAGATGGTTTGGGTTGTCACAACTGGGGGTGCTACTGACATCTAGTGGGTAGAGACCAGGGTTGCTACTTATTTTATCCCCTTGCAACTGAGTTTCCTAACAGAGCCCAGGGAGAAAGGGTGAGGCAGCGGTGAGATGGAGTTTGGAGTAGATTTCTCTAAATTTCCTTTCATTTCTAAAACAATATTCCTCTTTCTCCCACTGGATAGCCATTATTCAATCATATCACTCTTAGTAATAACTCTCTCTCTCTGAAACACACACACACACACCCCGCAGATATACCTGGCTTTCGGTAGGCATACCATCAGTGAAAACAAAAGGTAGTATGAGATAGAAATGTGAAAAAGAGGGAAAAAATTATTAGACTTTATCAAAAACAACAGAATTGAATTTTCAAAAACTATTGCTTAACCTCAAAATATTTTGCTTCTCAAACACATTTTTAAAGAACAGCTGGATGAGTTAAAACATAGTGGTGAGAACTTTGAATAAAGTATCAATCCAATCTTCTATCTGACAAACGTTTATTGAGGGCGTAATAGAAGCCTACCACAACACAAACGCTAAGCGATGGGCGCAGCCTCAGTGAAGAGAGACAGGGTTGCATGGACACTTAGAGTGTGGTGCCACAAGGGCCACTGGAGGGATGGGAGAGATGGGAGGGAGCAGGGGCAGGGCTAATCAGAGAAGACTTGCCTAAGGAAGTACTCTTATTTTTTCAGTCTTAAAGAATGAGAAAACTTTCAGCAAAAGTAAAGAGTGATTTGGGAGCATCGCAGGCATGTTGAAGTATGGAGCTTTGCATGGAGCTTTTTCTGTCTAAAAAGGCATTATTGTAAGAATCAAATCTTTTTGTAAGAAAATGATGATGATGATGATAACAGCTCTAATTTCAAAAGTGCTTTTTATTATTTTCTCTTATCATGATGTCCATGAAATCCATATACAATAACCTGACATGGTAGATGTTATGATCTCCATTTTACACAAGAGAAAATTGAGGCTTAGAGAGCAATACATCTTTCTGAAAGTTTAAAGTAAAAAACTGGGGCATAAAATCTGTGGTCCATACACTATGCCTCTTAATTCAAAACTGTAAAGTTGGACATATATAAATATGTGTGGGTGTATCAATCGCTTTCATGCCTCAAATTTAAAATTGAGAATTTTTGACCTAAGACATTAGGGGTTAACATTTTTTCTGGACAATTATGAAATCACCCTGAGTAATATCAATATAAATAGTGTCCTTGTAAATTAAATCATTACTTTAACCTAGAATGCCACTGAACCTTTATCTGCCCTATAACCAGACACCCAGAATTGCGTAAACTGCGTGGCCAGAGGACACTGAGTCTGTACCATTACTTCATTCTTTCAAAGGTTCCAGACTTGTCATACCAAGGCAACGGCTGCCAGGCTACTCCTCCCTGAGGATCCCCCTATTACAGTGTTGGGGCGCCTTCCCATTGCCTACCAGTGGAATGTGCCCAACAGCAGTTACAGCCATATTAATGAGACACTTTGCCTAGGCCTATATTCAAAGTGCAGACTGAGAGAAGAGGAAACCACACCTTAATTTACAGTCTCTTTGAAGAGGATTTCTTACTTGACATTTGCATTTCTTGGGTGACCATTAACCAGTAAACGGAAGACTATTGTGCAGAAACAGAAGACATTCAAATTCAATTTTTCCAAATTGACTTAGGTGAGTATTGTACTTTTTCTTTTAACAAAGGAAATATGTTTATTTTCTCACTGTTAATCGGAATGGGCTGCAGATTCCAACTTGGTCCCCTATGGATGCAATATTCAAGCCAAAGTAATACAAAAAGATGTGATTATCCTTTTCCTTGTTTTACTTAATATACATCTCAGAAAATACAGAAATCAAGACCCCAGTCAAATGACTTCCATGTCTGATTTATAATAAAAGTCATAACGTAGGAACTGTGTTGATTGAAAATTATGAATGCTAAGTAAAAATTTAACATTTTAGCATAGCCTAAGAGAACAGTCACATGTTTTATGTGTCTGATTTTGCATAGAGAGACAGAAAGCCCATTTCTATACACACGCCATCCCTAAAACAGGTTCTAAGCCCTGGGACAGCCCCAGACTTCTCTAGATCTTCTCTATTAGAAGCTATTATTTTTATTATGTTTCTGCTAACCCCAAGAGCCACTAGCCCCTTACTCATTGTTACAGAGTGGCCTTGCCATTTACTATCTCTACGTCCTTGTGTGGTATTTGCCTTCACTGAGCCTTAGTTTCTTTGTTTGTCAAAACTAAGCTAATCACATCTACCTCATAGTTATTTGATGATGTGCGTAAAGCACCTAACACACAACATAGTTGGTACACTGGCATTTGGTGACTGTTAGTTCCCCTCCAACCTCCTGGATTCAGGTCCCAGTCCTGAACCAGACACCCCATTTACCCAAGCTGCTCAAGTGGCAAGATGATGCAGAAGACAGCTGGTACCTGGGTCAAAATCCAGGCAGAAGAGACCTGTTATGTTTTCTGCCAAGATGTGTCATCTCACTTTGTGCCAAGACTCAGGTAGCTCAGAAACTCTCAGGGTCAACAGAGACCATCAAAGGCAAGCCAATTGTCTCACTGGGACCCATGCTTTTTGGCTCACATTTCTAAGAAAGAATATTTATTCTGCTTACTTCTCCCTGTGCAATGAAGTAGGGCTAAATTATCTTGGAAATGTCATTCAGAAACATGCTCAAATCCCATTTGGGCATGAATAAAAATGTTTGATGTTAGATAGAGACCTCCTAATACAACTGCAGAACTCAAGATAAAATTTTTTTCTCCTCTCTCTATAACAATCATAAGATTAAAAAGGATAATTTTGCTCTAAAATTATAGATTATTTAGAAAAATGTTATCCAGTTTGGGGCATCTCAACTCTTTTACTTAATGTTCAGTAGGCTAAATGTAGTAGTAACCTCAGGTATGAATTCTCTCAGTTTAGCACTCTTCTTCTGTGTGTACTTGGGTCATAGTTTACCAATGTATAAAACAAGAACATCAATATCAAACACATAAATTTAAGAGTACTGCATGTGTTAAGTGTGGAGGATAGAACCTTTTTCCCTAGTCATGAATACATATAAATTCCACAAAAAGCAATAATAAAATATATGCTGAAATTTAAAATAAATGTCTCTTTCTTTTGAAGGACAGAGTTTGGGAAAAGCATTTCTAGGTAATCTTTTGCTTAGGGAAAAAAACGCAATTTCAGAAATAACAGGAGGCCTTTCCTTTTTTCATGTGCTTTAGAATAAGACTACAGGACCTGTATACCTGAAGACAGTATAGAGATATGACGTAGAACTTCAAACAGGAACTTTCCTAGTGGCAGAGAAATATCCAAACAAACTGGGAAAACAGAAACTGACCTAACTCATTTGGAAATGGGCTTGGTGGCTGATGAAATAGGTGAACTATAATTAAGTAATGCAATAAAGGAGGTAAGCACTTTCATGACAACAAAAACACACACAACACACACACTAGTGGGTAGTAACCAGGTTATTCATAGGCCTTGCTGTCTCAAATTAGAATATTCAATGAGATGCCCAGAACAGACGCTTGCATTGTTCCCAGGCAACCTTACAGGTTGGGGGAAAAAGGTACTAAGCTATTCTGACCTCTAGGTGAATTTCTAACTCCAGGAAGAACTGCCATCTTTCTAATCTTATTCTTCTCACAAAGACCTCAAAACAAAGACAGCAAAGCCACCTTATTTACTGAGAATCTTAGCAAGTCATTCTTAGCTCAGTTTTGGTAGAGAAATCACAGATCCAATTTTCACGTACGGTCCAGGGCTTGGATTTCTAAGTTTCAGCTATGCATAATATGTGTTTCATTAGCTCTCCCAACCCCTGAGATAAAGCATGTTGAAATAAGAATTTAACTGTCACATCCTGCACAGGTAGAGTTAGTGTGTCGGGGAAATTTGCTCCATTGCAACTCCGGGAAGAAGGTAACTTTTATTTCCTTATAAAAATAATCATATACAACTTCAAACTCTTCTTGAAGTTTAAGAAGCTAGGAAGAAGTGTTTTTTTTTAAATTTTTTTAACCAGAAAGTCTATAAAATGATTTTTTCCCCCTGCCCACAAGAACTAAATCATCTCAGATAGGAAGACTAGCATTAAAACACCCTCCTGAGATCACAGGCAGGTGAAATTAGCAGCAAGCGCAAAGCGCTTGCTCCGGAGGCTGGTCCGGAGGCGCCGGCTGCTGGGGAAAGCAGAAGTGGCAGGTGCACCGGCCAACGGCGCTGGGAACCTCCAGACCTGCCCACAGCCCTTCTGCTCCAGGCACCCTCCAACAGCGTTTTCATTGTGTCCCTCGGTAGCTCCAGCCACGCTGGCCCCTGCGCGCACCAGCTCCCCGGGGGTGGAGAGGGTGGGGGGAGGCGGGAAGCTTAACCAGGCTAGATTTTGGAAAACCGGGTGCAAGACAAAGGAGGAAAAGCATTTCCTTTTAAAACATCTCTTACGCACGGATCTAGTCTCTACACCATCCAAACAGAAAGAAAATAATATGAAACGTCAAGAGTGTGTTCCAGTACTTTGAATTTCTAGTATTGGCAAATTTTCAAAAGAAAAAGCAAACGCTTCTCGACAACTTTTTATCTTGCCTAGTAAGGAGATGTATTAATTCATGCGTAACCTCTATGACATAATTAATTTATCAATGAGTGGCATTTTCACACCGATCCCCACCCCCCACCCCCCACTCCCACAGTAGGGAAAGACAGACTCACATAATAAGAGACATCGTTTAAACCTGGTACACTTGAACCGCGAAGACAGCGCTGGACTTGTCAAATGACAAATGCGCGGGGGCCACATTTGTGTCCCCTTTGCGGGCGGCGGGGCGGGGGCTTACCCAGGCAGAGCAGCAGCGCGGGGGCCCGGCCCGCACCGCGCGGCTCCATCCTGGCGGCGGCGGCGCGCATGGGCAGCGCGGGCGCTCGGGCTGCGCGGCGGAAGCGGCGGAGGGACTCGGGACCCGGCGGGAGGCGACGGGAACGCGCGCACCGGCGGGAGGCGACGCGCCGTCCGCTCGGCGGTGGCTGGAGCGCGGCGGAGAGACCCGAGGAGCCACGCGCCGGCCTTTCTCCTCTGGCCCCGGGTCTGTCAGGCAAGTGAGCTCAACCGTCTCGCGCGGCGACCTTTATAGAGCCTGGGGAGAGGCCGCGGCCCAAGGACTGACTTAGCGGGGTGAGGTACAAAGTCTCCAGAATTTCATAACCGGCCGGGGGAGTGGCCGGAGGACTGTCCGGATGTCATCCTCCCTCCCCGGAGCACCTGAGAGTGGTGGCTGAGGAATGAAAAACTGTCCTTCTGGTTGACCGGGACTCCTCCCCAAACTTTTCCATCTCCCTCGCAGGCTCACGCAGGGGCAGGTGGGGAGCGGGGACCAGACGGGTTGGTTTGCTTTGTGGGGTCACCTGCCGGGTGGTGGGTGGTTTAGTTGCTCCCGGCGACAGCAGTAGCATCGGTCAGCCCATCTGCTGACCCGGGCTGGCGTCCCCCGCACGTGCTGCCGGGAGCCGCGTATGGGGCTCTCGAACCCGCGCCGTCAAAGCCGCTGTGCGTGGACGGAGCGTGGGGTCTGGCGGCGGCTCCCGCGTCCCCCCTGTGTTCGCACGCGCCACCGCCCGGAAATGCCTTCGACACCTGCGCCTTCCTCCCCAGCCCCTCCGCGTGCAGTGTGCTTCGGGCGTTTATCACCTCAAAGGCCAGGAATTAGGAAGAAAAGCCCTACGTTATTTTTCTTCTGTCCTATTTGTCATCTGTCAGCCTGCTGCTTTTGATATAACGTCCCCAAACACCGCCTTAATCCTGTCGGACTCCTGTCCAAAGCCTTTCAATGACGCGCCATGGCATTCTGGACAAGGCCTGCCACAAATATGAGCCCAATTAGTCATTTTAACCTCAGCTTGCACTGGCTCTCCAGGCGGCTGCCTCACCCCTCCGCATTGGGAAAACTCGCCTTTGCGTGTTCCCACTTTCCAGCCTTTGCTGGTGCGGTCACACCTGGGGTTTATGGCGCCTTTTACTGGAACTAGTCAAATCCTGCTTATTTTTATGGTTCCCTTCAAGGGCCTGGATTTCTGAAGTCTACAGAGACCTCTTTTCACGTCTTGTAAGTTTTATGGTTATCTTCTCCCTATACTCTGGAATTTTACATCTGGTACTTCATATCTGGTGAAACTATTGTGTATTATTTAAGTTTTCTTGTTTGTAAGTCATATGTTCAGCTCTGTGTATACATGTATGTAAATTGCCATCCTTTTGATGCATCCCCCTGTAGGGCCTAAGAACGGAGAGTGGATTTAGCAGTACCCGTTAGAATAGAAATAGTACGGATTCGAATAGCAAATGGAATCTAATTAACTCTTAACTTTTCTATTTCTACTTTTTATTGTTTATTATTATTATTGTTGTTGTTGTTATTGTTATTATTCCCTTTTCTTGGCTTCTTTCTTCCTTGCCCCAAGGCCCCTTAATGTCCAGAATGCTCCTGCTAGAAACAAATACTTCATGCTTCTTATAGTGTTTACGCTTTAACTGTGTGCACGTGAATCCTTGGACAAATTATTTAATCTCTCTCAGTTTCCTCAAGTGTAAAACAGGAATAATAGTACCTAACTCATAGATAATGAAAGTGCTTAGCACAGTGCCTAGCACAAACTCAGTGCTCATTAAAAATACCTATTATTATATGTAAACACTGGTGCTTAGGATGGTAGTACTTGGTAAGTGGTCAATACTTATGAGTTAAGTGAATCAGTGAACAGTAGGATAGAGGTAGGCTGGGTTCCTAAGTCTAGCTTCTGAACCTGTCAGGAAAGCAGGCAACAAGCGACTTCTCACTTAATTGCTCTTTTGTAAAAGGACAAATGGAACCAAGGAAGATGATATTAGCAATGGGTTATAGTTTTACGCATTGGTGGAGATTACAAGTTTGGTAAATTAGAATTAGGAAAAGGGACTGCTAGTTACATAATGGCTTTTGTCCTACAATTTGGATCTAGAAAAAAAAAAAGCTCAAGTGTCTTGAGGAATGAAAGCAGAATTCGAATGAATAGGGTGTCAACTGGGAGCATCTCTTCATTTTGCACCATGAGGCTGTCAGGTGCTAGCAAGGAGTGACAGAATGAAGAATTATCAATCCTGACTAATGTCTTGTTTGATTAAATATAGTGTTGCGCTTTATGCTAAAAATAAAGATGGGGCGGCAATGAGATGGGGAGAATTGGGGTCGTGCTGACAGCAATTTTGACCACAGTCAACTCTATGGCATTGATAGGTGGGGAGGACTTTTTTCACTTTATAGCTGCTGCCTGCAGGAATGAGATATCATCATCATGAGCAAATCCTTGCGCTTGTCTCAAAATTTTCCACAGCGATGTGCTTGTCTATGGACTGATTTCATTTGAAGTTAAGAAATCTTTTCCCCATTGGTTCTATGTTTACTCAATTTTCTAGCCATTACTTTTCGAGAATGACTCCATCATGACACATCAGGGAAGATTTGCCACTGCCTCCGCAAAATAGTATTCTTTTTTTTTTTTAATAATTGCGAACAATTTTCATTAATTGTTCATGTAAATATATATACATAGTATGAAGTACAATCATAATTCCTCTTAAAGGCACAAAACTTATTTGAAGATAGAACAGTTTAGGAAGAAAATAATCAAGTCATATAAAATTTTCCAACTAGGAATTAACTTTAAAATATCAGCTGGATCAGCAATTTCCAACATAAGAGGTATTGGAGTTTCTTTCCAAAGGGTTAATGCATCTAAATGTTATTTATGGACTAAATATACATATACATATATTTATAAAATACTGTTCTTTAAAATATATTAAATGTTGTGATTAGTCAAATATGTTCATTTCAAATTGATACTGAATTCATGGTGGCTTTGTGGCACATGTTTTTTAATTGATGTATAACAAACATATGAGCATTATTGAGTGCGGGAACGTCCTTTTAGTAGAAAAGTTAGGAAACCCTGGCCTGGAAATATAAACGTGTGGACCCTAAACTGGTATCAGCACTAAACCCATTTTAGACTACAGTCAGATCAATCCCTGGGCCCTGCCCAAAGAACCAGCATTTAGCATCAGACAAGGACTTTTAGAACCTTATGATTCTTCCATCTCTTGCTTTTTCCCTCAAGGTAGTGTTCCTTCTGACTGCAAGTGGCACTTATTTATTATAAAATTACTGCTTTTCAAACTGAAAACTGAGCATGGCTACTTTAGTGAATTAGTATTTGCATAACACAAATGTTTTAAGTTGTTTATTAGTTAGTCCTTAGCAAGAACCACTGAAATAAAATGGTATTGAGTAGCTTTTTACAATTAAGACACTGGAAAATAAAAGAAAATGTCCAAGATCAGATTGTTAAATTTAATATTCAAAATATGAGACCTTGAACATGAATTCTGTTCTATAAGATGCTAAGTTTTGAAAAAAAATTGACTTTATTCAACTTTAGCCAGATGTTAACCATAGGGAGACTTTTTTAGCAAGTTCTATTTGAATGAGGAATTTATGCCTTTTATGATAATTTTGAAAACATGTGTTAAATTAAATAGCATCATATCAAATAAAAATAAAGCACAAATTTCCAAACAATATTTTGGGCTACATATTTCTTTATAATCTTTATGGGACATAGACTGTTTTGTATTTCTCCCTGACCAAAAATCAATAGACTACAATGTTATTTAGGTGAATCTGTCATATATTTATTAATTCAGCAACTATTTATTATTGAATGTTGTTGTAATGGTATTGTTATATAGACATATATAGATATATTAATAGATATACAGGTGCAATCCTGAACCCAAAGAACCTTTAATCCAGTTAGAAACAAAATAGAGAAAATGAAGAACATATGTTGAATGTAGTGATACTCTTCTCTATTTAAACAGTCTTTATTATAGATTTTTTGGTTTTTTTTTTTTTAGAAAAAGTCTTTTCCCTGTGAACTAATCCATTCTTGAATTGGTTTAAGAACTCAAAAAGGGAAATTCTCTTGTTTTCTTTTTTCAATATATAATTTAAGAGGTAGAAGAAAATAAGAAGTGAGAAAGTTTTAAAGTCCACTGAATACTACATCATATTTTCTTATTGATTAATTTGATAATTTGAGAAGTTTCCTTAAATTTAAAATGATTTCAAGACATCTAAAAACTCACATGCTGTTTGAATGTTGAGTGAATGCTATGGATAGCTGATTAGCTGATGAGAAGGGCGGATTCATTAAAAAACAATGTCTTCTATTTGTGGTTTCATTTAGATTCAGAACTATAGGTGGAAAGGAACATGAAAGTGGTTGATATTTGTACTTAAATCTAAACAAAGTATGCCTAATAATAATAATAAGAGTGGTAGTGCTAATACTTATACCTAACATTTATAATTCACTAGGTAGTTTAAAATATATTTGCTTATATAGTCCTCAGAATAACCCTATGAGGTAAATACTTTTTTATTCCCATTTTATAGATGAGACTAAAGCAAAAGAGATTAAGAAATTTGTCCAAGGTCCTTCAGCTCATAAATGGCAGAGATGGTATTCAAACTAGGCAGCCTGGCTAAAGCATCTACACTCTTCACCACCTACTATATTGCTTTAACATGGGACATTTAGTGTACCTAAAATTCAGGGTTTGTTATACATACAATTCTCTCGTATATTTTTATTAAAATCCATATTTATGGAGTTTTCTTGTCTCAGATTATTTGTAAAGAACGTTCATATTCCTTTGCAGACATCTATTTTCTTTCCTTAAGAAGAACTTTTTACGTTGTTGTCTTCCTATAAAGGGAAAAATCGCGTGTGTCAATCTTTCAACTTCCGTCTCCAAAGCATTTGCTAATCTTACTTGTTTATTGTTCCTTGTGTTTATGAGCAACATTTTATTCTAAAAATGTCAAATTGATAATGCCATCCATGGATTTCATCAACAGAATGCTCTAGAAAATCATTCAGTAATCACAAAATATAAAAAGAGCCAGATAGTATTTGATATTAGGAACCTGACCGAATCTGAAACTGCTTCTTCCTATGCTTGCCATGAGTTGTGCCCTAATAATAGAAGAACCTCCCCTTCAGTCACTTATGCAACCCCACAGCATTAATTTACACACACGGTGATGATGAATTAGGAATGCAGTTATACTTATTTAGAGGACTGCCTTTTCATGTGTAGCTAACACCTAGTTGCATATAATTCTACATTACCTACATTGATATTATTACTCCTTAAGTAACATTTAACAGTTAACATGCTAACTTTCATAAAGCCATTCATTCAACAAACGTTTTATGTTTGTTCTTTCCACAAACACTTTCTGCAACCACAGAACAGCTGTTTTAATCAACGTATTTAATTCAAGGAACTTCACATTTTCCTAGGAAATCATTTGCATGATTATCTTATGATTGCATACAGATTTATGTAATTTTACAAGTATTTAATGTTAATGTTCTTTTCAGGTGTGGAAAAAGGACAAAATATACATGATGGATAATTAAACTTGAAACCTTCTTGCCTTTCGATCTGCTCAAAGATATCTAAATTATTTTCTGTATCTAAGTATCAATAAATGGTACATAGGATTACCTCATTTATGCAGACCCTGGAAGTAAAACATCTAGAAGACTGAGTGGAATGCCACAAAAATTCCAGGAGTTTTTCAAATAATTGATGTGTTTTTCTCTGGTTAGCCCTACCACCAACAGACAAGTAAAACATTTCTAGTGAAGGGTATAGAACAATAGCTATCAAAGTTTTATTACTGGTAATTTTTAATTGACTTAAACATATCCCCCAATAAAATTACACATAAACAAGATTATACTGTAACTTGTAAGACATCTTACTCTGTTAAGGAATTATTTGTGCAAATTGTTAATATTTATTGTATGATTGGCTGGGCACTGGTTCTCCCCCATGGTCAGCTTCAGAAAAAAATGCTGACACCTGGGCCTTATCTTCCCAGAGATTCTGATTGATTTGGTCTGGGAATGGTCCAAAATAAACGTCATTTTATAAGTGGACAGCTTGATGCTTTAGCTAAAATACGGAAAGAGAGAAAGAATATTGAACTACACATTTTAGATCCAAGTTCTAGTACTGACTCTGAAAATAAATTCTTGCCTGATCTTGTATAGAGTCATTTAACTTCTCTTGACCAGATGTTTCACACCCTTAAAATGCAGGTTTGAACTTGATGATTTCTAGTCACATAACTTTCTTAGTACCATATTAAAAAGATGGAACCACAACTTTTTATCTCTTGACCTGTATGCGCCTTTAAGCATTGAGCAACCTAGGCAAGTGTGCAAAGGCATTGGCTAAAATATCCCAGAGTGATAGCACAGGCAATGTCCTCGGGATATGGAAGTGTGGTTCATCTTATGAACAGGTTTCTCCACTTTTCTAAAATCTTGACTTCGTATCTCCTGGGATCTTTACTTAGGTATTTTTCTTTCCTATTCTTATTTTCCTCCCTTTGCTTACAATTTACGAATCATGAACTCCATAAAACACAGTATGGGGATTTAGGAACTAGAAAATCTAGTGGATTAAGAGGACTGTCTTGTTGTATGACCCAAACTACATTTATGAAGAACGTTTTACTTTTTCTGATAAAGGAAAAAACATGTATAAATTGAGTATCGTAAAAACCAGAAAAGAAAACAATTGATTAAGCAAAAAAAGACACTAAATTAATAGAAGCTCTAGGTTTCAATCCTGGCTCCCAACATTCATGAGTTTTTTGGCCTTATGGCCTTGTTTGGACTGCACTGGCCTCATCTGTAAAACGTTGAGATAACTGATCTTGTCTTTCATGGGACGCAGATGAGATAAAGTTAAATAAAACAGTGAGAACTGTAAGATATGATTGTTGACATTAATACACATCAGATATTTATTTCGTGGCAGGAGATACAAGAGAGTAAACAAAGTTAAGAGAGTAATCATAATAGTGTTGGATTCCCAAAGTAAAAGGTGGGTGTTCCAAAGAGGAAGCCTAGGCACCATTGCAGGTGGAACAATGAGGTCAGGACAATACGAATGGAGGAAGAGATGTGGCAATCATGAGATTACCAGTAACCTTTCAGGAGAAAGTTCAGCAGTACGGAGAGGACAGAAGTCAAATAACAGACATGCGATATCCTGTATTTCCTCTAATTCCAAATAATCTATAAGTGAAGCTGAGTCATCTGTGAGCCTCAGAATGAGGGTGTTAACAGTCTGGGCCTCTTACAAATTGTCAAAGCCTAAGTGTAAGGCCCAGGAAATAGAGATGAATCCTGCTTCCATGTGGGTCTTTGTCTGATCCAGAATATATTCGAATTAATGAGGTATAAAGCTGCTTATGGTGGGTTTACTATAGCATGCATATCTTACTTTTTTCCTATTTAATTTGGAGGAAGCATCAAAAATAAATTTCCAAAATACTACATAGATCTTATGAACATTATTTCTACCTTCTTAAGAAGGTACCCCTAACAGATTACAATAGTGGGATTAGGCACAAAGTGATTCTCTGAGATTCTGTACTTAAAAATATCATTCAATCTTATTTTAAATTTATTGGTCTCTCTTCCTGTTCCTTTCCTATCTACCCGTATTTCACTGTTTGTGTTTCTGGAGGGGAAATTGTGCCTTCAGTGAGGGCTAACAGCTGACTCTGGAGAAACAAAAATGTGGGCAATATGCTCAGTCTTTACATGGTGCTGTGAAACTTAAACCGATTTGGATTTCAGAATGGCATAAGATCAGAAAAATGATGACATGAAAGGAATACCATTTGTGTAAACCCAGCCTCTGCTGTCGTCTCACCAGTCAACCCCACAAACTTCCTGGAACACCATTAATTTTCCTTCCTCTAAAGACACCTTCTAAGATATGTCTGCATGTGAAATCCAGCTGTCTTTCGATCTTTGTACCAAAGGAAATAATACTTCAGATCTCTTCTTTCTGGTTTGGTGCAACTGTATGGTTAAGAGCATGTGAAACAATGAAGTTAAATGAAATCCAAAACCTCACCAAAATAAAACCTGAGCTTTATATAAAGCTTGAGCCAATTTCCTAGAGAGTTGTGTGCCCTACCTAGATGACACGGTGTGCCTTTGGTCTATATTTTCCATATAGCTGTGGGGCTTTAAAAGAAATGTTTGTAAACTGCCCTTCTTTTTATAGGTACTTGTGATGACAGTCTCATTGTGAATATTATGGCACCCAAAGATAAAACCTTCTGTTCTTTAAGATATCTGTTGTACCAAGGTCTCTGGAAGTCTGGGAAATCCTTGACACTCCGGAATCACAGATTAATAAAAGATATTTAGAAGGAAAAAAAATGAATCATGCTTAACAGTGGGGCAACAGGATAGAGATGACTTTTGACGTCAGAGTGTAAATTTAAGGGTTGAAACATTAGTGCTGTATAACATTTCTACTTTTGTGACTTTCGAGTTCTTTTGAGACTTTTGAGTTCAAAATATTTTTATGACACTTGAACTCCAGTTAATTGGTATATTTGCTTATTTCTTGTCCTGGTCAACTCTCAAATGAGTCTCTACTTATCTACCAGTTTCTCTGTAAACCTTCCCCAATCTTCCTAGATCACGTTAGGTACTCTGAGTGATGTCCTTGCGTTATATTCCAGACTTTATGGTAAAACTTATCACTTCATCACGCATTTGCTTTTATGCTTCTTCCATTGAAAAGTAAGCTCTAGAAGAAAGAGATCATTACTCTCTTTATCAATTTTATAGTCTAGGTATTTAACATGGTGCCTGACACATAATAGGTGCTCTATAAATATTTGGTGAATAAATTAATTGGTACATATGTATTGGCCTGGAAGACTTCAAACTCACTAATGATTCTGTGCCGTAAAATAAAAATATAAATAAAAACTAATTTTGGAGGCACTATTTAAGTACCATGTAAAGAAAGTAAGCTGTAAAAACATCTTTTAAGAATGCTTTTTGTTCTTAAATCAGAGCGTCTTAAGAAGAGGTTCTTAAATATAGTGGCTTTTTCTATACTCCTCAACTTTTTGTATATTAACTCATCTATCACATTGTTTTCATTGCTATTTCTTAGAGAGAAAACTCATCTCTCCTTGTTCCTCTGTTTATATTCTTTACCGAATTGTTTCTTACCTCCTTTCAAGTCTTGCCCAATCAGTTATTCTCCCTCGAATCTTTACTTTCTTTTTCCACTACCTTCCTCTCTTCTCTCTCCTATTACACTTGTCTCCTCCATCCTGCACCCCCGACCCCGCAAAGTCCTCCATTTTATAACCACCTTTAGCTAACAGCTTCACCGTTCCTTCATTGTTAAATGTCTTGCAAGACAGGTTATCATTGACTTCCTGATCGTTGTAGGAAAAATATTTTCTCCACTATCTACCTTGTTGACTTCCAGATTTTGTTCCTCTTTGCATTTTATCTTGGTTACCATCATTCCTACATTTAGATGTTGCAATCTGGATTATAGTTCAAGTTTTATTTCCAAAACCATCTCTTTCAAGAAGTCCTGGTTTTGCAGTTGGGTGTGTTTTTTTTTTCCTTTGAAATCCCAATAAGTTTTTATGTGTTTTGTTTATTTGGTATTGGAGAGGCCGCATGGCACACTGGCACTAAGTAAAAGTTCTTAGCTGCCTGCATTTGAACACAGGCTTACATGAGAGATTCGTTGAGAGGATTAAATAAAGTAATAACGTTAAAAAATTTAGAACATTGTCTGGCACATGTAAGTTACTCAATAATGTTAACTATTGTTCTTGTTAGTGAAGATTTAAAAGTTGTGTTCTCCTCAATGCCCAATTCTAATATTCTTGAAACCAAAATTATGCCTTACTTGTGTTTGGCATAATCATTTTACATGTAGCATACCCAGGAATATATATATATATATATATACTCCTGGTATATATATATAGTATATATATATATATATAGTATACTATATATATATATATATATATATAGTATTTGAAATATGTGTTTTAAAAGAAATTGTTGAGAAGCATTGTGATCTCTTTTATTTTATTTCATGCAAAACATAAAATATAGCTGAGATTTATTAAAATTTATTTAATGATACATTAATTGGTTACAACGTGCAATTTGGAAAAGAAAAATAGATCGACGATGCTTTAGCATACTGGTTTTCCTATGTATTCTGGAACCCTAGGAGTTATGCGAGGGGGTGAAGGAGCTTAGAGTCTCTGTAGGGGTCAGAGATGGGAGTAAGAATGTGTGTTCCTGAAGCAGATGGATTCCAAGTTCTCACTCTCACTTTTGCTATTTTTTGTTGTGTGTATAGGTCTTTCACTTAAATTTTCACTTAAAGAAGCATATCACTGGCTTAAAAAGTTTGAAAATTACCTCTGTACGTTATAATTTCTGTACTTTATAGATTAACTCCTGTTAGGACAAAAACTACTACTTCTGAAATCACTAATCAAAAAGATGTCTCATATGATCTTTTTATTTCAAGCAATACTCTAGGTACAAAGTTGTGGTAAAACTAAAGTATTTTTCTGGACCCTTAGAATTTCTTATAATGCAGTTTTCCTTATGTCTTTTCAATGCGGCATCATAATTTTGTAATTAATATTATAGGCTTGTGTGAATTTAGTTAGATAATTTATGTATATTTTAACCATGAATTCAATGCTAAGTTTTACTGAGACTTCACTCAGAATTCAATGCTAAATTTCGAGTGGTCATTGTGTGACAGAGGTAATGGCCTGGAAAAAAAGTGGCAAAAGATATTTTCTGTCTCTTTAAAATATCCCCCACTCTTTTTGGGAACTGAGGCCTACATCCCTGCCTCAGGCAGGTGGTCTGGAAGGGCAGAGGAAGGTCTTTTGTTCTTTGTGCTGTAGCAGATAGCTCAGCTAAACTGTCTGCTCCAGCCCAGGCCCCTTGCCTGGCCCTGGATGACAGAGCTCTGGGTGGGCCTCCCTGGTGGTCAGAAGTCACAGGCTTTATCTTCCACAGGGATGGGACAATTGGAATCATTAACTATATTTAAGCGACAATAGCCTAGAACTGAGGGCCCTCCTTTTAAAAGCTCTATATTTCTGCTTATGTACAGGAATTTGGATTTTGAGATGATAGTCTGCCATTTTTCTCCTTTGCCAGCAA